>APFE031383002.1:0-12600 GCA_000404065.3 Pinus taeda
AATCATGGGAGATATGTTAGTGAACACCAAGAGAGTACTATCGCTATTGGCAGTATCCCACCAAACAAGCCAAGCACCCCAATGATAATCATATCTTGGAATATAATAGGCCTTAATAGTAAAGGCAAATAGAGACACTTATCGGAAACGCTAAGAAAAGAAAAACCCAACTAATGTTGTTACAGGAAACAAAAATCTCAGGAAGGAAAATGGAGGAAATCCTAAATAAAATAAAACCGAAATAAGAATGTATGACCATAGATGTGAAAGGCAGTGCAGGAGGCATAGCAATACTATGAACCCTGCAGAAATCACAACAGATTTATGGATAGGCATGAAAAGAATACTCATGGGGAAGTTCCGATTAAGAGAAAACATAGAATGGTTTTTAGTCTCGTTAGTATATGGCCCTCATACTCCAGCGGAAAGAGAATGGTTTCTAGTGTCGATAGTATATGGCCCTCATACTCCAGTGCAAAGAGGAAGCTTTCTCCTCCAACTTCAGCATCTTGGAAACCTTCATGAAGAAAAATTGTGGATGATAGCAGGAGACTTTAACATGACAACATCAAAATAAGAGAAGAAAGGTGGACTACAAAGAGAAGAGCCAGATATGGAGAGGGTTAGGGACCTTCAAGCAGAACTAAAAATGGTAGATATCCCAACCGTCAATGGAAAATATACGTGGAACAATCGAAGAGGAGGGAGCAGGCAAATAACATCCAGGTTAGACAAATTTCTAGCAACAAAACACTTCTTGGAAAACTTATCTTCTACGAAGGAACAATCCTCTCGTGTTTAGTGTCACATCACTGGCCTATTAAATTAGAAATAGTTATGAATCAACAGAACCAAGATAGACCCTTTAGGTTTGAGGCATTCTGGTTAAGAGAACCCATATTCATAGATAAAATGAAGAATTGGTGGAAGGAGATTGAGACTGGGATGGAAGGAAGAAACAAAATGTACACCCTCCAACTTAGATTAAAAGACTTAAAAGGAAGGAGAAAAAATGGAACAAAGAAGAATTTGGAAACATCCAAAAGGAACAAGAAATGCTCCAGATAAAGATGAAACAAATACAATGGAAAATATAGATGAAGGAAGAAATCAAGAGCTGGTAGAAGAGGAAGGACTGGTGCTAAATAAATTGGAATAAAGAAGAAAAGAAGAGGAAATCTTATGGAAATAAAAATCGAGAATTCAATGGCTAAAAGAAGGAGAAAGAAACACAAAATTCTTCCATAAGGCAATGGTACAACATTGACAACAAAATATATTATTCTTCCTAAATGACCACCAAGGCAACAGACTAAAACAGAAAGCTGCAATGGAGAATCTGTTGGCACAACATTTTAAATAACTCCTGACAGAACCCAATATCAGAAGGGAGGACAACATTAGTAAAATTAGTCAACATATCCCTAAAATAGTGACTAGAGGTGAGAACTTGGCTCTCCTAAGGGTCATAACGAAAATGGAGGTTGAGGAGGTAATAAAAAAGATGGAAAAGAATAAAGCACCTTGGCCCGATGGATTCACTTCAGAATTTTTTCAAGCTACGTGGAATTTCATGTGCGAAGACATAGTGAATGCAGTAGAAGAATGCAGATGCACCAAAACAATGCATCTGAACATTAGTGTTATACTCCTAGTCTTGATACCAAAGACGAATAACTAAGAACCACAAGTATTCTGACCTATAGTGCTTTGCAATGTTATATACAAAATACTAGCTACAATCATGGTGAATAGACTAAAACCAATATTACCATAATTGATATTAGAGGAGTAGACAGGATTTGTCAAAGGCATATCAATAACAAATGGCATAGTATTAGCACAAGAAGTAATTCACTCACTGAAAAATTCCAAAACTAAACGGATGCTGATAAAATTATACCTAGCTAAAACTTATGACAAACTCAATTGGGGATACCTCCAAAAAATCTTAAAGGCATACGGATTTGACGATAGGTGGATAAACTGGGTAATGTCAATGATAACTATGCCATTTATATTAGTACTACTAAACGGGTCACCAACATAAGCTTTTAATCCATCTAGAGGGCTCAGGCAGGGCGACCTGTTATTGCCATTCATGTTTATCCTCGCAGTGGATGGACTAGGAAAACTGATAAAAGCTAAAGTTAATAGCGAACAACTGAAGGGCTTAAGGATTTAGAGAAATGAATTACCTCTAACCCACCAACAATGTGTCGATGATGTTATGCTATATGGATGGGCAACACTCAGAGAAGCAAAAAAAAAATGTAAATTCTCACAGATTTCATAGGGGCCTTTGGGACAGAGATAAGCAAAGAGAAATTAGAAATTTATTTCCTCAATAACCAAGCTTCCTCCCAAGCCTTCCTAGAAAGAATCATGGGATTTAGAATTGGGAATTTCCCTACTAAGTACTTAGGCATCCTATTAAATGACAAGCAAAACAGAGTAGCCAATTGGAGTACCCTGATGGGAAAGATTCATCGGAGAATGCAAAATTGGACATTCAAGGTGTTGAATATCCCGAGCCGCATCATTCTACTAAAATCGGTGCTCCAATCCATCTCGATCTATCAACTTACTAGCCAAGCCACACCTAAAACAATCTGCTAGAAAATGGTAGATATGTTTAAAAAATTCCTATGCCAAGGGTCTAGTGAGATAAAAGATGGGCACTTCTATGCTGGAGTTGGCTAAGTAAATCCTTAAAATAAGGAGGATTAGGTCTGAGATAGCCATACATCCTAAACCAGGTAGTGGGGGAAAAGTTTTGGTGGCGATGGACACAAGGAGGGGAAGGCCTGTAGAAAGGACTATGGGAAAGAAAATATGAGATGCCGAGGTCTTCAGAAGGAAAGCTGAGAAGTCAAAGTAAAAGGAAAGGCTTTGGAATTTGGAATTTGGCAAGTGCCAATAGGGATATGATCAGGGATCACAAGTTCTAGGAAGTCAGAGGAGGGGATAAAGCCAACTTCTATGAAGAAGCATGGAAATAGAGAGAAAAGCTCAACAAACAGCCGCTACTCCAAGAGAACTACCAATTCACCAACATAAATGAAGGCGACACAGTACGAAACTATTGGTTCCTAGAATCTCATGGATACTAGAGAAGGTGGAAACAAAAGGAAAACTAGCCAGAATCGTCTGCAATAGCCCAATGGGAAACCTATGAAAAGGAAATGGCAACAAAGAAAGTAGCGATCAAAGAAGGGATGAAAACTCTAAGATGGGGACATAAAATCAAAGGTATGTTCACAATAGTAGAAGGATACCAGTGAAGAGCAGGATATAACAGACATCTAGAAACAAAAAAATGGGAAAACATATGGAAAACTAAAACATGGCCTAAGGTAGCATTCTTTACCTAGATCCTCAGCCATGAGAGAGCATTAACATGGGACCAACTGAGCAAAAAAGGAACGCAAGGCCCATCGAGATGTGCGATCAGCGGGGAATAAGAAGGGACCATGGAGCATTTAACCAACGTCTACAAAGTTAGCATAAATCTGTGGAAACAACATCAACAATTTTTTGAAATCAGTGACAACGATATAAATAGCATGAAAACAACAATAGAGAACTAGAGGAAAAAACTTTACAATAATACGATCTTGAACAGGGCGTGGAGACTTTCAATAGTATTTGTGCTATGGAATATCTGGAAAGAGTGGAACCGTCTGATCTTCAAGGAGGTTGGTAGAGCAAATACAGAGATATGGAACCAAATTATACAACATATTAGAGAGACCATTCTCACAGAGAGGTGGTACAAGGAGGATTGGAAAATTGATCCAACAGAAACAAGAATAATGAAATGACTGAAACTAAAGCCAACTATGACGCAACAAACATTAAGGATACACCAAAACAATGAGGTGGAGGAGGTCAATCACTACAGAAATCCTCAATAGGGATTTATTAAGTTGAATTTCGATGGAGCTGTGAAAAGAAACCGAGGTGAGGGAGGGACTGGCGGAATATTCAGAGATGACAGAGGAAGAACACTCATAATCTATGTGATGGACTATGGTAATGCTACGAACAATGAAGCAGAGCTCCATGCTCTAGAAAAAGGGCTGGAAATTTCCATAAGGGAGGAATACCAAAATCTACAGGTTGAAAGAGACTTGAAAATGGTAGTTGAGATAGACAAACAACTACAACAAGGAACCCAAGCAGACAAAATCAAACATAGCTGGCGAACTGCCTGGTCAGTGCAGGAGATAAGCAAATTCATAAGATAGGTAGCGTACATCCTTCCCACCCATGTGAGAAGGAAAGGCAATGAACCAGCAGAAAACCTGGCAAACCAAGGGTGCAGGCATGGTGGAAGAACTCTGGATGCAAGCAAGGCAAAGCTAATCGATATGGAGTAGATGGAAAACTTAGTGCAACTCCTCGCACAAGGAAAATGACAAGAGAGGAACCACAGATTAGGGAATATCATAGGAAATCTAGAGAGACCAGGGAGACGCTGCCGGAAAGGTGGAGGAAGAGGACAGTTGGGGGAAAGGACAAATGCGGATAATGAAGTGAGTAAACATGTAATCAGGTAGGTGACGGAGTAGGGTAGAGAAGGTACAAATCCCGAGAGTACGAGGGGGTGACGGAAGAGAATGATAGAGAGGGGGGCAAGGCAGAGAGCAAGACGGCTGGCAGAAGAATGATAACAAGTGGCAGGACAAGGACAACAAGTACACGGCAAGAGCAGCTGGGAGAAAGTGCGGATTAATGAGAGGAGATGGCAGGAAGGACAAAGGGGCAGCATCTCGAGAGTAGGCTATAGGGATCCATGTAGTTAATAATGCCAGACAAGTGGTAGTAAAGGCAAGGGATCAGAGGGAGAGAGGAATAAAACTTAACGAAAATCAGAATATAGCAAAACGCATCTAGACGGAGGCGAGAAGAGCTGGTGAGAAGGAAGGTGGCTGAAAAGCAAAGAATTAGACCGTAGACGAAAGAGGCAACAAATCGGCAAGTTGGTATGTAGTCCTTACGCTCCCCATCCCTGCTAAGCTCATGATTGTTTTAAGTAGGAAAATAGGAAATCTGAAAGGGGACATGCATAAGTCTATAAGAAAGGATAATAGAACCTCCCATGACACTATTAAAACAAATTTCACAGCGCATTTGAATTTCTTGGGCAGGGAAATTGGGAGGGAGAGTCTCATACCCAGGAAGGGAGAGGGCCAACCTACGATAGAAGTCTGTAGTACTCCTTGACAAAACATGACCCTAGCCAACCCTATAGAAATTGATGGGAGCGAGCCAGTAGGCAACATGGAAGAAACCTAGGGGAAAAAACCCAAGGATAGTGAACCAAGAAATGAAGGAACCTTGGGAGTGGGGTTTATAGTCAACCATGGTCCAATGTTGCATTGTGAGAAAGATCGTCTCAATATGGAAATCAATCATGGTCAATCATGGTTAGCCATTCTCAATAACCATGGTTACATTGTGACAAATATTGTCTCATGGTCCAACATCACATTGTGACAACCATGGTCCAATGTCACATTGTTACAAAGATTATGTCAATATGAAAATCAACCATGGTCAACCATCTTTATTTTAGGGTTTATAATATTTTTCTTAGGGTTTACATATGTTGGATTTATAATATTAATGACTTCGGTTTATAATATCGATCCCTTGAGTTTATTAATCTAAGGGTTCATGTTTCTAGGATATAATATTAATCATAGGGTAATATTAATCCTTGGGTTTAATATAAAATGTGGCAAATATTTTATCGATATGGAATGAACCATGGATAAGAATTGTCAACCATCCTCAACCATGGTCAATCATGGTCAATCATAGTCCAATGTGAAATTGTTACAAAGATTGTCTCAATATGGAAATCAATCATTATCAAGTATAGTCAACCATGTTCCAACATCACATTTTGACAAAGATTGTGTGAATATTAAAATAAATTATCATTAAAACCATGGTCCACATTGCATTGTGAACAGGATTGTCTCAATATGAAAATCAATCATGGTAAACCATGGTCAACCATGTTTAGTTTAGGTTTTAGAATACTTATCTTAATTCTTATGTATATTAGGTTTATAATATTTATGTTAGGGTTTATAAAATTATCTTATGGTTGATATACCTTGGGTTTATAATGAAAATAAATTATCATTAAAACCATAGTCAACACGGCATTATGAACAAAATTGTTCGAATATGAAAATCAACCATGGTAAACTATGGTGAACAATGTTTATTTTAGGGTTTATAATATTCATGTTAGGGTTTATAATATTATCTTAGGGTTTATATACCTTGGGTTTATAATATTAATCCCTTGGGTTTATTATCCTCTTGCATTTATAATATCAATCATTGGGTTCTCATTATTAATTTCTTTGATTTTTAATATTAATTGCTTCTATCCCCGGCTGCGGGTGATTAAAGCGGGAGTAAATGAAGGGGCGGCCTCATTAAGGGGCAAGTGGTTGCCCACTTCAGACAGATGGCTGGAAGCGTCTCGAGACTACTTCCTCCGTCCAGCCAAGTTTAATGCTGCCTTAACTCAGCATGGGAAAACAGTCACGCAGGGTGCTATAATTGTCGACCTCCTCCGCCTGATGATGCAATGTGAAGGGTTGGCGAATGTTGGAATGGTTAGCGTCTGGCCTCTGTGTCCTGTGAGCAATTTGTTCAGGTCTTGGATGAGGGTGTCATGGTTGAGTTTACCAGGATTTAGACCTCGGCCCTCTCTACAGAAGGCCTTTGTCTTTACCCTGGGTCGCTCAGGCTTCATCGATTGCTCGTATCAGACGGTCCTGGTCTCTGAGCGTAACATCCGGCTTCAACGTATTCGGGTTCTGAGCATTCCGCCCAACGCGGCTCTGGATTTTCCTCATTTGCAGATCAGGGTGGTAAGATTTGGTCCTTTCCATTGTGTTATTTCCACTGTTAACCGCTTACCTTATCAGCTTCTGTGTGGAGAAGGGCACATTCGGGTTCTGGGCAAATTGGTGAGCAGTTTGGTGTAAGGATGCCGCGTGAGAATGCGACTCATTAGTCGACGGGGTGGCTCAAGGGGTGGCGCTAGAGGTCGTGCTTCTTCTCCACGATCCTCAGCCTCACTCGACTCCCCCTCTGAGGAAATCAATTCACCTGGAGCTCGGCGGGGACGAGGCAGAGGGAGAGGGCGGGGAAGGACAGCGATGTGCTCGCTCAGTTCTCACCCTTCCACTCGATTCCGGCTTCCATGCGCCTTGGATAATGCCACCTATTATGTTACAGTCAGGATCGAGAAATGTGAGCACGCAGCCATGCCAGAAGTCCCAGCGGAGCCACGACCACCCTCGCCTGTTCAGAGTTCTCGACTGCAGCCTGCGGAGGCCTCGGGTGCGGTGGCGGGAGCATTGGCGGGAACAAGCGAGCCTGCAAGGAAGGATCCCCCCTGCACATATTCAAGTGCCTCTGATCCATATGCCTGCCCCGTGGTGGAGGAACAACCATCCACCTCCGTGGATGCGTAAGCATGTTGTTTGGTTGCTTGAGAGATTGCTTTCACAGCCTCAGAATGGCGACACGATGGTCACTGTGCACACTGAAGGTTATGAGTCAGTCATGGTTTTGGGTCGATTCTCGTTAACGTATGTTGTGTCTGTTATGTTTTCTATGTCAGGTATGTATGGAAGCTCCGTGTTTGTAAAATTCCCCCTCGCCTCGGCAAGGACTGGAAGCTTTTTGGCATGTAACTAGTCTTTTATGGGTTTGGGTCTGGAGTGAGTGGACAGTCTCTTCGTTCCACAGTTTTTCAGGTTCATGTTTAGTCACAGTAAACTCAAACTGTTCAGCGGCAGCCATCCTAGCATGGCGGATGTAATCTTTTTGTAACTCTTTTTGTATAATATATTAAAAGTAGCACAATTTACAAAAAAAAATATTAATTGCTTCTATTAATTAATCCTTAAAATTTATAATATTAATATTATTTTTTTTTAATTTATAATATTAACCTAATCCTATTAAGATTTTTTAATATTATTAATAATATCATAATATTATCAAATTGTTATAATATAATAATAATTAAAATATAATGGATAATATAATATACGATTGTATTATCATTATATTTATATATTTATTAATGTTTATTCATCTATATCTATCATATTTAAAAAATGGTTGTGCATGTCGTTAATTGGATATATTAATTACTTGTACTAATAAAATAATTAAATTTAACTTTGAAAATTTTAATAAATAAATCCATATTAAAAATCACTTTATTGAAATAATAAATTAACTCTTATTATATATTATTTTCATGGGTAAAATTAAAAATAATAAACGTACGCTTATTATATATTATTTTCATGGGTAAAAATAATCTGCGGCGGTGATTTCATAATTAAAAAAATTAACATGGTTTCTACCATACCCGGGCATAGTGGTTTCTACGAGGCCATATATTGAAGCAATAATACTATAAAATGTCAGGGATCGTTTCGAGGAGAAATATGTAGAGGAAACTTAAATTACAAACAAATTTTCATTTTTCAAGAATAGCGTTCCGAAGAGAAACGCATAGGGAGAAGACGGAATCACACTAAAAGCTGTTCTCGTCAATTTTCCATTTCTTCATAAATCGTGACCTTTCTGCCTGCGGCTTTATCTATAACGTTCAATAGTGATTCTCGTTGTTAAAAAAAGTTATATGATTAAAAAAATTATATGGTTTAAAAAAAAGTGTTTTCGATATTTTGAAAATCTAGGTTATAACCGTGAAGTTTCCAGAATTTTGGTGTCGTGTCATAGGAATTCCTAATAGTGCTAAATTTATTTAGCACCACAAAAAACCATTTAAACACTGCGATAGTCAAATTTGTGACCTAGTTCGACAACGCCCATTCTTCGCCCATTCTTCGGTAAAACGTCTAAGCTCCAAATCAATCCAGATTGTATGTTTGGTAGCTCAGCATAAAAACGATAATAAATTCGGCAAATGTCACAGTTACATCATGCCTCGGGGATTTGAATATCTCCAAATCTGTCCAGAACCTCGAACAAAGTACAAACTATAAAATTTTGGTTTACTGAACTCTGGTTAAGGTACTCAGAATAATTGCGTTTTGATCAGTGAACTCTTATTAGAATCAGTCAGAATAAGTGGTAAAAATGTTTGGCTAGACTCGTTATGACCGCAGGGATGGATCAACTATGTACAAGTGAATTATAAGTATTCAAGAAACCGGTATGAAATTATAAGTATTCAAGAAACCGGTATAAAGCCTATTCTGAAATAGATATGAATTATGGTATATATACTCAATGATTGAAAATTATTATTCTCCGTATTCACCGAGACTCGAAATCGACCGGAAATCTTACCCTGAAAACGCCAAAAAAATCGCTTCAGACTAGCGCAATATATGGGAACTCTATTTTCATAATTCGAAACTGTTAATGCAGGATATACGAAATGATTCTGATCACTGGAGTGGAATTAATCATACAAGGGTGGCACATTGTTCCAATTCGACCTTTTTGACTCGAAAAAGGTGGTGGAATTTGGCGTGCGATATGGGCTTAATGAACCGATGGAATGTCTTGAAATGATTGAACAGATGCATTGTTGCTACTTTACTGACCCTTCACGCAACTAAAGGATAAAAAGAGAAAATTGGAAACTCATGGAGCAAAGAATGAGACAAATTGTACGGGTCCTACTTAATTAGGAATCGACGTTCACTTAATATTTAGGCGAAATGATTGACATAGTTACAGTAACTCGGAATGATAGAGTTGACTGTTTGTACTTCGTTTATTTGGTTATCAAATCGTGATAGAGTTGACCGTTTGTACTTCGTTTATTTGGTCATCAAATCGCGATAGAGTGGACAGTTTGTACTTCATTTATTTAGGCATTTATAAGGTTTTAGTCTAACGAGATTGTTTTTTTTTTGAAAATTAGGGAAATTTTGGTTTGAAAATTAAGGAAATTTTGGTTTATTTTTATGAGGTATTGATTTATGTAAATCTGGATTATAGTTTTCAAACTTTAAAATTTTAGGTGTGCTAGAAGTTTTTTATGGTGTTGAATCTATTTCTACTATTAAAAACATAGATTCAAAAATTGTGTCTACAAGATTTTTTAAAATTTTTTTAACTTAATCCCAATTCCTCGCCTCCCTAGATGACTCCACCTATAAATCCAATGCTGTGTGTATTTGATTTGATTTGATTTACCAAAATTATAATTTTATTTTTTTTTATAAAGAAAGAGAAATTTAAATATTGTTATTAAAATATTAATAATATTTGTTTTTTTTATATTCACAACCAACAGGAACATGATGCAAGATCGTAATTATATGGTTTAAGCCATAACTCGTATTTAAACTAATTGTTATTAAAATAATAATGTTTGTTTCTTTGGTTTTATATTTATAAAAAATGCATGTACGAAATGATGTGTTTGTAGTCACAATTTGTTGTAAAAAATTATGTTGATAATGCTGAGTAAAGAAATTAATAACCCAAATAGAAAATAAAAGTTTCAATTTCTGATATAATGTAAACCGAAATAAATTTTCCATTGTTTTTCCCATATCATCCCATCTCTTTAATTTTTTTTGAAATGAGATAAGTGTTTATTCATAATATATATAATAAGTATAATATTATGTAATAAGATATAACAATTTTGCAAACTAAAAATATGATTTAAAATTTTTTGTTACCCCGAAATTCCATCCGAAAACATTTATCCTCAAACACAAAATATTGCAAGATACTACTATCCTTAGATTAAATTTATTGGAATTGTTATTCATTTCACTAAATGGTCAACTAATCCACCTCATGCTTCCCTATATGTTTGGAGAAAAACATTTTAGACCGTGTTTCTATTTATTTAAATGTTTTCTCATTTTTCTTTCTAAAGAAGGACCTTGAAAGAAAAATCCTCAATTACATAAAATTTTATTACACGTACTTTTTCTTATAAATTTAAACCTGCTTTTTAATGGCATATTAGACTTTATTTTCTTTTCATGGTAGACTTCACATACTTTTTCTTATAAACTTAAACATGATTTTCAATGGCATATTAGACTTTAGTTTCTTTTCATGGTAGACTTTTTAATTTCTCTAGTTTGGGTTTTGAATTCAATAGGCTTAATAATTAAGCATGTAATTAGATGTCTTTGATTTTTTCTTATATGACACATCTCAAACAACTTATCTAATTTGGTAAACATGGATGGATATTATATAAAGATAAAAACACATCTCAAGCAACTTATCTAATTGGTAAACATGGAGAGATATCCTATAAAGATTACTTAGTTTTGGTTTTCAAATAGATGAGTCAATCATTTATGTATTGCAATAACAAAATCAATTAAAAATTAATTGAAATTAAGTCATGATTATAATTTAATTTTGATAAGGATTAAAACTTAGTTGTCTTTTAAATTGAATGTTATATAATAAAAATATTTAAAAATACTAACCTACATTTGGAATTAAAGAGTGGAAAAAACAACCCCCATATGCATGAAATCAGTTAAATTATTATAGTTGTGGAATAAATTGAATCAAATTACATCTAAATTCTAACGCCAATATTTTCTACAGTTGCATAAGATGATGGTTAATAGATACAAACAACATAAGATGATGGTTAATAAATCTAAACAAAAACTAATGGATCCTACGGGTTTATTTGATTTGCAATTGCTCCTCTTCAACGAAATATGAATTCACCTACACCAAAGTAGTTTTAGAAGAGGAATCACCTACACCAAATTAACTAATATCGACTTAATTCATCAAAAAAGTAATACATATATACATTGAACTTCATAATAGTAAAATTGTGTTAGATAAAAATTATAATCATTTTTTTTTTGAACTAACATAGTAAGAAGAAAAAATATAAATATTCTCTATCTTGCAACATTTTGTTCTAGTGAAAAAATTGGAACATTCTAGAATTCACTTGCACAAAATCAACTAATTTCCATTGAATTCAAAGGAGAAGTAATACATGAATACGTTGAGCCTCTTAAAAGTAAGATGGTATTACATAAAAATTATAATATATATATAAAATAAATGAAAATAATAAAGAAAAATATTATAAACATCCTCTCTCTATTGCTATAAAATTAAACATTATTTTTTTAATGAAAATTGGAATATTCTTTTTCCAGGGTGAAATAAAAATCATTAATAATTATATAAAAACTCATTAATATATTGGCAAGTACAACATCTTATGGAAAATTAATATATATTTTTGTTTGTTTGTTAGTTTGTGTGAGTCCTAAGATCAGTGACACAATTTGATTATAGGACCACACCCTGTCTAGGCTACACTAGCATTTAGTATAGTTAGTGATGCAGGAGCATCCAGCTCTCAGGAGGCAGAATGAGGCTGGCAGTCTCAGAGAGAAACAGAACACACAGTCACTACGTATAGCTGGACAGGTGTCAAAACCTTATCAGCTATTTTACTTCATTTACTTGTTTTTATTTATTTGTTTTTATGCTGTTAGAATTTGGTTAAATTAGTCATGCACTGACGCTGCCTTATTTGAGAATTAAATATAT
>APFE031383008.1:0-16637 GCA_000404065.3 Pinus taeda
GGTCCCTGGTGAGCCACTTGCCCTGGTGAAGGAGTTGTCCTACTTTGACAACTCGATACAGTTGGATATTCTGCTGGCGAGTGTGCTTGATCTGTGTGTCCATGATCCGATCAGTTGCGGCTTGTTCCATGCAAGCTAGATTTAACTCTATGGGTGTGAGTTGTTCTACAATGTCGGGCGTGTCTAGTAATGGCAGAAAGTATGGCCGAAGGCCGTCAACATTGAACACTGGGTGCAGGCCAAGGAATGGGGGAATGCTGAGCTCAAATGCATTGTCTCCCACAACCTTGGTAATGGTGTAAGGGCCATATCGGAGTGGTTTGAGTTTCTGATAGGCTCCGGTAAGGCGTTCCTTTTGCAAATGCAACCAGACTTTGTCATCCACCTAAAACTTGTGTGGCACCCGATGTTGATCATGTCATTGCTGTACTTAGCATTTGATTTCTCCAGAATGTCATGGACCTGCTAGCGAATATGTTGGATGTTCTTAATGAAGCTGTTTGCCTTATCTATTTCGGACTAGACATCGTAACCCTCTAAAATTCGTTTTCACTCCCCGGTTGTGAAAAGAAAACAAGAAAAAATTGAAAAGAAAATAGATATGAGGTTCTGGTTGGGAGACATTTTGTAAAGAAAAAGTAAAGCCTAACTTTTTCAAATATGTTAAATTTTTCCTTAAAGTAGTAGATACACTATTTTATTTTCACTTACATCAGATTTAGTTGGTTGGGCGAGATTTGGTAAAGCAAAATTAAAGCTTTAATTTTTATAAATGTGTTAAAATTTTCAATTCAAATATAGAGATACTATTTTATTTTCACTTACATCCAAATTTAATTTTATTTTCACTTACATCAAATTTTAGTGGTATTTGAGAAACTAATCGGCTCTTAAATACAATATTTTATTTTCACTTATATCAGATTTTAGTGGTATTTGAGAAACTAACACACTCTTAAGTTTATGTTGAGGTTAAGTTGAAATATTATATCATAGATATTTAATATAATAATAATAATTTAATTTATAATTATGGTTTTTATGTAATGATTTTGTTTTTAAAATTTATGAAAAAAAATCTGACATGTATGATGGAAACAAGTGTCCTTAACATGGTTGTGTTGAAAAGATTTAGGTGTTCTTGCATAAACAATATAGTAAGTGGATTTAATAATTAAAAACAAGTGTTAGTTTCTTAAAAGTCATATGTTAAATTTGGAACAAGTAGGGTACATATCCTTCTGTATGTTAAATATAGTCAAATTGTTACATGAATGGGGTTGTAAGGCCCTATGTTTTCATCTTTAAAAAATGGAATTCTCTCCTAGTCACTCACATAATTTAGGTTGTCATGACAAAGTAGGTGTTGTGCCTTAAGATGTGAACATTTCATTTTAAATAGTCTGATAATGTGGTTTCAACAAGGCATTAAAATAGGTAACAAGCATGCACATTTGGGATGCTAGTGTTATGTTATGCTTGATGCATGAGTTCACATATAAAAAGGCTTTAACAAGAGTTGAAGAGGTTGAATAGTTAAAGAGTTTGGGGGGTTGTAGTCTCACTTAGAGGAGTAGAAAAGTATGTTAAGCACCATGAGAAGTTGTGAAGGAAGCTTAAGATGTTTGACAAGATGCACAAAGGATTAAACTTGGTAGTGGTACCAACTAAATATCCCTTCAACAATGTTGATACCCTCTCCTTGGCACTACTAGTTTGCAAGACGAAGAGGAAATGTGAAAAGAAATATGCAACCCACTAAAGAAGTTGGCAAGGTTGTTACAATATATATAGGTGGTTATGTCATGTTGCAAAAGGAGGTGTTAACCCAGTTCCATTTTGGATAATAGGTTAGCCTTTGAATTAATTCCCTATGAACATGATTAAAGGATATAACCTTGAATATTCTAATCAGCTCCATAAATCTAATCATCCACTGATCCAGTAAAGAAGTGTTTAAGGAAGTATAATCTTTCAGCCAATCTATAACAACCTTTGAATCCCCTATCACTTGTAATTTTATATTATTAAAGTGAAACAATTAAAATAAGTAACATAAACGACTGATTCTTATTATTGTAATACTTGTTGGGTAGTCGTACTTTTGATCCTAGACTAAATTAGTCATTCATGTTAGCCATTTTTAGTTGTATTACTTATTAGCTAGTCATATATTTTAACTCGAGACTAAATTATTCATTTATGTTAGTTGTTTTTAGTTGGCTCACTTAAGATTGCTCATTTTTTGTATTATTTCACTTGGAGAAACTACAGTGACTAACTTTTTAAGTCACCTGGTCACTAATTTCCCCATTTTCTACTAGTGTCACATTTATAAATAGATGGAATTGGTACATGGCCCTCATACCCAATATATATATATATATATATATATATATTATAATATATTATAATATATAATATATAATATATATATATATATATATATATATATATATATATATATAATATAATTTTGAAAAAAAAAAAAAACAAAAAAATATATAATAATAAAAATATAAAATTAAGTTAATATATAGATAGTGAGATTAAATATATTGTGAAATTGAAATCAAAATTGAATTACTAAATAGTTACCAATAATTTATTAGTTTTGAGAGGAATTGGAATTAAATGATGGGTTGAATTTTTTTGTCCATACTAAATATGTATTTAAATTAGTTATTCATATTAAATGTTGTGATATATTAGTTATTCATATTAAATGTTGTGATATAGATTGAGATGATTTGTATTAGAGATTATTTTAAAAAAGAACAAGAAGTTCCATACTAGAAAGAAAGTGACAACCATTTATTTAGGTTAATAACTATTTTTTCTTACTAGTCAAAATTTCTTCTAATTTAATTTGGAAAACTAAGTAGTGCATTTACTCTTCCTTAACTAGTTATCTTTGTTCAAAATTTAAAGTATATTGTAACATCAATAGATATTTTAAGACAAAAACTTAGTATACGCCAATTGATAATTAGGACATGATTTTTTATATAGTTAAAACTTAATGATATAAATAATGCAAGACATTTAAGCAATTGATTAAAGTGTAAATGTAATTTACAAGAACATTTCTCAATTACATCATTGAGAAATGACTCTCCATGTTCATTAAACAAATATCTTGTAGCAATCAGTTGTTATTCCATATATCAAGTGTCATTAACTATAAGAGATTTTTAAATTGTCACATCACTCTTGTGTATAGAACATAATTATAACCATTTGACTAATGGAGTATAAAATATTGTTGAAAACACACTTTATCCTAAATACAGATTAAACCAAGTTGAACCTTAACAAACTCCTCATGTCAAAAATAGCTTAACATAACCACTTTAAGAACAACTTGGGATTGAATTCAAGGACATACAAAGATACAAAGGAGAAAGAAAGAGGAATTACACCTTATACCCCCTTAATGAAAATTTCATTAACTCCTAACATCACCTAAAGCTTTAAGAAATTATCCACCATGAGGGGTATCATGAAAATTTTAGTAAGAACTTGATCATCCATATGGAAATAAAGCATTTAAAGGGTATATTTTTGAAGAATATTTTAAATGAAGTGCATGTTTAACTCAACATGATTGATGTATTAATGTTCAACTACATCCTTGGTGAGTTAAGTAACACTCTAATTATCCCACTAGAGACTAGGTGGTTTTTTATTCAAAACTCAAACTCTAAAGGATTTGTTGCACCAATAGGCGCATTCTACAACCCAATATGAGGGTGATGTGTAAGTATGTCTATGCTCAACTTGGAGTCGACATGTGTCTTTTTAAAATTAAAATTTAAATATTAAATATTTAGTTAATAAAAAATGTCGCCTCTAATAAAAAACAAAAATGTAAATATATAACAATACAAAAAATAATTAATCATAGAACAACTTTTTGAATTGTTAAAATCCTTAGGAGGTAGAATGAGATGGATAGGCCAAACATACATGTTTGTGGTAGTTCCTAGGTGATCAACATTGCAAGCTATATATCATAAAGGTGTTGATGTGGCTCTAGCTTTAGAGATTTAACAATACGTTCTCTCACATAAATTTAAATTACGATTTTAAGTTTGATTTGTGATCTCTACGTAATGAAACTACCTAAAAAGAATCAAGATACTAAATATAGTTATATATTTTAAAAAATACATTTAAAAGAACAAAAAACCACAATACAATAAAAAATTGGTTAAGTAATTTTAAATACATCTCAAAAAAAAAAAAAAATATACAAACCCTTTTTTCTGAGCTAATAAAGTCAATATTAATGGGCCAAAAGTTAAAAATAGTTTGGTTTGGAATATTTTAATTTTTTATTTATTTTATTTATTTAATTTATTTATTATTTTTTATTATTTAATTTTTTTTTTTTTTTTTTTTTTCTCAGATGGAGTGGGGTCTTAATTTAAGGGTTCTTCTCATAAATAAATTGAAACTCATTGTTATTAGTGTGAGATAAAAGGGGTTGGAAAGAAATTAAGTAATATGTTAGTAAACTACCAAATCAATGTCCCATGGAATTTTAAGTTGACTTACTATATTGTGTGCTTAACAGTTCAGAAAATATTAAGCTATACACAATCTTGGAGCCCAATAGGATTTTCAAGGCATTGATTCTAATTATGCATTTTAATTTAAAGAAAGACAGGTACAACCAAAGTATAGTGAACTTTTCAATTTCTATCCCAACTTAAACATAGTGAATATACTCTACAAAGATTGAATAAAATAGGTAGTTAAATAATTAAGGTAATTGTGCACTCATAATTTCAATTTTGAGTATTGTACAATTTTAGTAAATATCATGTTAATATTTTAAATAAATTTAAAATTTTACAGTTTTATACATGACATAATTGATTTTGATTATATCCATGGGTGGTAGCACAATTGGAAAGGTTGGTAAGCCCTTGTGAATCAAGTGATTGGAAGTTCAAGCCCTCCAGACATGTCTCACCAACCGAACTTTAAAAAAAATGTAATTGATTCCAATTATGCATTTTAACTTAAGTAAAGACAATTACAACAAAAACATAATGAACATTTCAAATTCTATCCCAACATAGACATAATGAATATACGCTACGAATATTGAATGAAAGAGGTAGCTGAACTTAGAAAAAATGTAATTGATTTCAATTATGCATTTTAATTTAAATAAAGGTAATTACAACAAAAACATAGTGAACATTTCAATTTCTATCCCAACATAAATATAGTGAATATACTCTACGAATATTGAATGGAAGAGGTAGTTAAATAATTGAGGTAATTGCACACTCACAATTTCAATTTCGAATATTGTACAATTTTAGTAAATATCATGCTCATCTTTGACATAAATTTGACAATTTTACATTTTTATACATGACCTACCTAAGAATCTAGGAAACAAACTAATCTTTTGCAAATATAATATAGTAAATTCACAAGGGGAAAACATATAAGAATGAATGAATTTTGATTAGAAAATTATTTTTGTTAGATATATAAATTAAAATTAAAATGTCTGTGAACTACATCATTTAAGTCTATAGTTTCATTTTTATTGAAATTTTAACATGATTTCTCATTTATCACTTTCTCTTAACCTTGATCAAAGATTTAATCAATGCAAAATATTGAAACGCATTGGATACAAAATGTGCACTATCTAGTCAACCACAGAAAGGAAGCTACAAAACTTCCAAACACTATAAACATTTCATCAGAAATAAGTCAATATATTCTAACTCATGATAAACTGGGAGAAAATATTTTCATCAAACATTATAAAGAAAACAAAAATTCTTCGAAAACCAGTGCCACTATGGAATGTCAATGAGGCCCTATTCTAAAATTGTGTCATCCTTATAGTAGCAGAACCTCATTGTGCCTTCAGCGACTGTAAGTCCAACTTTGGATAGAGCATCTGCAATCTTAGTTTCTTCCCTGTAAACATATTGTATGTAAAATATTTGAAATACTTGATAAGAGTCTTAATAAGTTGCATCTAACCTTGGAGGTCTAGTCAATCAAAGGTAGAGAAACCCAAAATACCATCAATAAGAGTCTTTGAATTGTCATAGATGTGGATGATCTCCAAAGATTTCTCCCTGGAAAACTAGAGGAGTCCCCACAAAGCGAGTGTTTCTTCCATGGAGTTTGAACCCGTCCCACCATGTCAACGTAACTTGTAGTGTTATGTTTCATTGATTCTAAGTTAGACCCCCCATCCACACTGTCCCCATTGGGTAGAACCATCAAAGAAGCCTACCGGTAAGAAAATTTGTGGAGGCACATATCTTGATGAAAGATCATTTGTTCCTAAGGGTCGAGGTTCCTATGCCTCAATCCAGGTGAGAATTTTGGAGCATATATAGAGATAGTTGATCTAGATCCCTTAAAATATATGATCATTCCATGCCCTCCATGTTTCCCATATGAAAAACAAGGCGATGTATCTGTGTGATCCGTTTCTGGATGTCCATCATAAATAGAGTTCAACTGAAGTGAATTACTTGTAAGGAATCATGCAATAGGAGAGTATTTGTGACCAAATCTGAAGAGTAATATTATGAGTGAGAAGTAGGCGTGAAACAAACTCATTTGCAACACCGAACAGGGGGCACCATCCAGGGCCATGGTAACCCCACTTGCTAAGATTATCTCATGTTAGGATTTTATTTTTCCAAACCATCCAAATGAATAAGATAATTTTCAAAGGAACATGCCACTTCCATATAATAAGAAAACATGGGGGTGTAGTGGAATTGTATTTAATACTCATAATGTACATGTAGTTATGAACTACCGTAGTGGAGCCTTATTGGAGTATTCCAACCCATATGAGTGAGTCTCCCCTAACGTTTTTGTAGAGTCCAACGCGTCGAATATCATGGATGTAGTCATTCCATTTCAGTGCTTTGTGTCCATGTAATCCAATCTCCTCAGCCTCTTTCCAAATTGGATGAATCCCATTCCATCTACTGACCACCTACTCCAAGAAAAATAGACCCCTGTGATGTAGCACCATGATAGTGTCTTTAGAAAGGGGCATCGAATTATAGACCCATTATATGGAATAAGCCAATAATGATCTTATTATCCTTACTAAATGACCATTTTAATCTATGTAGAAACCAATGCTTAAGCTTTTGAAAGCTCATCCAAATGTATTAACCCTACCTTTTACCAATCTCACCAACTCTAGGCCAGCCAATGAAGGATTTTATCTTATGATATTTTTCCTTAATAATCTCCCCCAAATGCCAACATCAAAAACTTCCCACCAGAGCGATTTTAAGAGAAGTGACCATCTAAATATTTTGGTGTTTAGTATACCCCAACCTCTAAGTTCCTTTGGTCTAGAAATAGATTCCGAGTTGACCAAATGGAATCTTTGAACCATATCAGGGCTAGACCATAAAAATCGGGACAACATAGAGCAAATCTTAGTAATAATATGTGATGGAAGTGCAAATAAATGTGCCCAGTATGTAGAGAATTTATGCAAGATGACTTGGACCAGAGTGTATCTACCATTAAGAGAAAGCGAACAATGTGTCCAACACTTTTTTTTTTTGGAAATTTGTCAACAACCATGTCTAATACCTAGTTTTGTAATTGCTTGGCTTTAGTCTAAAGCCCAGATAAGTAAATCCCTCCTTTAGTGGCCTGGTGCCCACACCAAAAATTCCAGTGATATAGTCTATCTCTAATTGGTCTCTACTTGAGAACAGAAGGATGGATTCTTGACCATTTTCAAGTAATCTCAAGGCCTCACCGCAATGGTGGAAAATGTTGTGTAATATAACCCATTATACCCTGGATATCATCCTGAAAGTAAGAATGTCATCGAAGAGAAAAATTTGGGAAATACTAACCTCATGTGTCATTCTCAATCCATAGAAAGTCCCCAAATTTTTTTCCACATTTATCTTCTGACTAATGTCATCCATAACAAGAATGAATAGTAGGGGCAAGAGAGAGAACCCTTATGTCAGTCCCTTGTCGGCGTAAAACAAAATTGTGGGGTATCCAATTATAAGAACAACAAAACATGCCTTTGTCATGCATGCCATAATCCACTCCACATTGTGTATATCTAACCCAATATCCAGTAAGATTATCCTTAAGAAAGACCATTCCACACAGTCATACACCTTCGGTAGATTGACCTTCATAACTATCGCTTCCAATTTCTTGGTATGTATGGATTTAATGGACTCTTGAGATATGGAAATGGAATCATGTATTGACCTGTTGTGGAGAAAACTAAACTTCGCTTTGGATATGTGAACTGATAAAATCCCCTTGATGTGTTTCGCAACGATACTTGAGATAAGATTATAAGTAATGTTGGAGAGAGATATCAATCTAAATTTTCAAAGGAGGATGGATTTGATGCCTTTGGGATAAGTTAAATGAATCTTGAATTTATGGAACTTGAAATGTGTCCCTTGATCCATGATACCTATACCATCTCCAACATCTCCTACCCCATAAGGTCAAATAAATGTAAAAGAATTTCCACCATCCAACCATTCGGGCTTGGACATTTATATTTAGCAAAATAATTCAAAACCGATTGTATTTCATCAATAGATGTCGGTCGATATAGTGCTTCATTTGTTTTAGCATCGAAAATCAAAGGATATTCCTCCGCACCCCAAAGCTAATCTTCAATATTTACTTCTCCTCTAGCTTTGAAGTGGTTCTAAAAGAACTGTACAACATCGCTCTGGATCTCTTTAGTCAAATACACATAGTTCTCGACAACCCCCTTGACATGCCAAATAGTGTTTATATTCTTCATATGGCATGAAAATCAGTGAAAAGAAATTGTATTTCTGTCCCCCTCTCTAATCCATAAAGCCCTACTTTTTAATCTCCATGTAGATTCTTGTATCTGAAGTATGTTTCTTTTCCTCTCTTCCAATTCTTTCAGTCATTCCATAATTTTCTTTTGGGCGTTGTATGCACCAAACTGTCCCCAATTCTCCCAATTTCCCCAATCAGTACCTTCAATTCCCTATACGTTTTGTTATTTTTCTGTCGCTCCCATATTTAGACTTGGATCTTCAAAGAATTTATTTTAAGAGAGCTATTATCCATATCTGATGACCCCGATGGTAAAACATATGACTTCCAAGCAGTCAAAACTAGATTTTTAAAGTATTCATCCTCGAGCCATATTCTATTAAATTTAGAAGTTATACCTTTTCAAATTGATTCCATTCGTCATTGTAACACAATCAGGCAGTCGTCTGAAATGAAGGACCTTTCCACCCAAGACCTCAAATTTCCAAGTATTTCAATCAAATTCTTCTGAACCATAAACTTGTCTAACCTCTTGCCAATTTACTCCACTCCACTTCTTCCATTGTTCCATGTAGGCACAATAGGAGCAGGACAAATGTTTACTAAATGGTTTTATTAGAAAAGGGATACTAATCGGTCAGCAAGAGGGTCACCTCTACACCAAAAACTCCAACACTGTTCCAGAGATAAAATGGCATTATAGTACCTAGCTATAATAAGTGACCCGATCTTTAATATGTTTTAATTTTCCACATGGTCCCAAAAGGACTACCTCTTATCATATGGAGAATATAAATTCGAGATGTGAATTCGTTCAACCATATCATGAAAATGACTTATAAGCATAATACCAACAATTTTTTTATGGGCTTTCAATTTTCCCCAATTTGTATCCCATAAGGTAGTGAGGCCACTTGACATCCTACAAGAATCAATAGCGACCATATACCAATTTGGATAGATTGAATGAAAATACGAAAGATTTTTCCCAGAGTCATCCATCATCTCCTGAATGAGAATGATGAAAGGACAAATAGAGAAGAAAAGGTGATGAAGGGACATCCATTTAGCAGCATCCCCCAAACCACTCATTTTAAGAGAAAGTGTATTCATTGTGGAAAGTTCTCAAGTGACATAATAGCTCTAGAAACCCTAGGTTCAGAGGATTCAATGATAGGGACATCGTGCAGATAAACAGAGTCATTAAAGAGAAGGGATCTTCCAGTCGATTTTTTGTGGAAATCTCAGCTACCCTTAACCCACTATCCATGTCATATATTATTAAAGAAAAACTAGGTCATGTTATTATTCATGTCATGTGCCCATTAGGTATTGGGTCATTAACATATTTCTTTACATTTGAAAAAGTTGAATTTTTAGCCAAAAAATATCAACTTAAAATTATACTCTAAAACCATCATATATAAAACAAAAAAAACTATTTTTTTATATAACACTATATGTAAGTTTTACATAAAATATAATTCTTTTACATGATGGGACCCAACCCAAAACATGGATCAATATTACAATTCAAGTATGTTAGGGGAGGGACTCCAATTATTGTGCACCCTCCCTGCCATGATGGAAAACAACGTGTTATACTCGTCTCCCATATAACACCTGCCCAACTCGTCATGCGACCTGCATAGTTTGGTGAGAGCACTAAATTTGGGCTTTAACATTGCATCTATGGTTTCAATGGACTCGTTTTCATTCGTGATTTCGCCACCCTGTGCATTCCTGTTTGAGCTCCCCCGACTACTGTTCACCTAGGCTCTAGTATTGCTTCACATGTTACATATATTCAAAATTACTTATAGATAATTACATACAACAATTTATTTAAACTATTTATTAGAGGAAAGTATATATCTATAAACATTCAAAACAAATAGCTTCTCAAAAAATTTCATCAAGATGTTACTCAAGATCCATTTTTAACATATATAGAAACTGGGGATGTGATAATTCTTTGGAGAAACAAATAATGTAAAGATTTTGTAAATTTGGCCACTCAATTAAAAAAATTCAAAAAGATATTATTTCTTGACTTTGCAAACGAGAGTATAGATAAAAAGGTATCATCAATTTTTTTTGAACGAAATAAATTATCTCAAACATTAACAAAGAAACAAGTTATTTCAAGTAATCTTCACACAGTAAATCTTCAAGATATATTTAGTAATACCTAGAGGGACACTGAGAATTAATTAGTTGTCAAAAGTTGTGATATTTAAAATTAAATGAAATAGATTTGCAGTGTCAATCCTATTGCAAACTATTGATAAGATTTTCTCCCTTCTTCATCACCAACTAATTGCTAATAGAAAAATTACATACAGATATAGGGATAAAACACAACAATTGTAGGATTCAAAAAAATTACAATCCAAATCCAAACACATAATCACACGCACCACTCAAAGCATCCAAACATAGAAATACATTTAACCATTCAAGGAAAGAAACATGGAATAAATTAAAAAAGAGAATGATATGGTCATGTCAAGCAAAGAAAACATAATGTAAATTCCAAAGTATAAATTTTATCTCAAACATATACATAATAATGATAATCTAAAAATGTGACATTGGTTCCCTCAAGGAGAACCAACCTAGATGCATATAACTCTAGATCTATCTTGTACTGAGAGGGATCAAATACCTCGAGGCGAAAACCTTTCCTCAAGTGCAAACCTTTCCTCAAATTCTACACTCCAAATGGAAGGTTTGCACCTAGAAAGATTTAATCCCTTTCAAAGCATCATAGATCCATGGTTAGAGGAATGTAGGCTGGTATAAGTGAAATGACATCTAAAATAACATAAATCATTTCTTGATATATTAATTTTAATAAATAAATATAGAGAATTTTGCTTATTTAAAATATAAGTGATAACTTTAGAACCAAAGTTTAAAATATACTTTACAATAGACATTTGACCATTAGGTGCATAAGCCCAATTAGAAGCTATACAACAATCCAACAAATGAGATATTCATGTACTATAATATATACCAAATTAAACTATACCTAGATATACCAAAGAATCCTCTTTGTTTTTTCCCAAAGGTTTTTATGAGAATATTATGTGTACTAGGAAATGGGACCAACAATAACATAAATGTGAAGTAAGAGTTAGATACAAAATTTTACCAACTGCCTATAGGTATAAAGTGATGTCCATTGTGGGTGAGGATTAAGAGGAAGTTTTTTTAATTGCACAATTGAAATGAGATGGGGTTGATCTGCAATCATCCATGTGTAAACAATATAGCTCCATATTTGAAGGGATATAGGGTTAGTTTACAATTTTCTATATGAAACAAATGACTAATAAATAGCATGCATACTTAGGTTTGGAAAGAGAAATACCTTCTTGAGTTTTCAAAAGTTGGAGGATAAGAAAATAATGCAAATGACTTAATTCTATGATGTCAAAAGTCTTCTAATTTTGGATTTCACATCGTTTAGAAGTTTGGTGTCACGAATAGAATATAAGTATAATATCATTAACATACAATACATGAATAAAATAATGGTAATGTTAGGATTAAAATGACATATAGAAAAGTTAGAGTCGAGAAGGAATCAACCCAATTTTTTTTACGGAGATTGAGAACATTGAGGGAGATCACTCTAAACAAACCCAAGGTTTATTCCATAGAAATTTCTTAAGTGTATTTGAAATCTATTAGATGGATTTCCATATATATTGGGAAACAATGACAAGGACAAGGTGGGTGGAATTTATTTTGGCAATTGTGATACATATTTTGTTGTACTCAATGTGTTCTACTTATGAAAAAACATTTGGAAACTAATCAGGGTTCTATCTACCTACAATACTATTTGCAACATATTTAGTCTTCTAAACCCATTTTCATTTGAAAAGTTCTTCATTTTATAAGAAATATTGGATCTCAAATATCATTCATCATGAATCATGAAAATTCTTCATTTATGATGGTATCTCATTCAAGATGGCTAAAAGCTACTTTAAATATTTCTAGATGTGGAGTCTTTATGAATTGAGGTAAAAGAGAAGAGACTTGGCGAAACTCATAGTTTTTTTTAGCATTGATTAGAATACTCATCAACTATATGAATGACTACTTCCCTTATTATATAGCAATCAAGTAAATTGTGAAGCATTTGTGGAGATAATGTAGGTTTAGGTTCAATGGACTCATTCATATGACAAAGCTAACTAGGTGAAGCATTATTTTCATTCTCAAAATGAGAAGAAAATTAAAAGAAAATGGCACGTGTCAAACATTTATTAGCTTTGTATGGCATGGACATCAAATCAAGCTCACAAGTTAAGATAAAGCATCATCATAGATAATGTCTCTTCTAACAATGAATTTTGTTGATACATTAGATACGATGTGTCAATAATATTTTGCATCATTTAAATAATGAATAAAATTGCACTTCTCACTTTTAAGTTCTAAAATCATTATATTTCAATTGAAATTTCATGTTAGTAAAATCAGAAGTTCTGGAGGGTGGTTGAAAACTTAATATTGAGTTTTGTTAAATAAAGTAAAAACAATGTAACATAACTGGTATATTTATTAAAGTTTAACAAAACTTTAAAGTAATATGAGAATTATTATTATTTTTGAAATAAAGTTGTAATTAAGTATTCAGGAATAGAAATGTTCAATATATGGTAAGAAATGTTTTATTCGTTCATATTGTTGTCATCAAGATCACTTAATTACAAAGCTCATTTTGAATATGGATGAATTTACAATATTAATTTATTTTTAATTATTATATTGATTTAAAACATTATTAATACATTGTCATGTTGCTTTTCAATACTATATTAAATATTGAAAATCATATTTAGTTATTTGTAATTAATTAAAAAATTATAAAATTTTATATTGTATATTTTTAAATAGTGAGAAAATTTATTATAATTTTGTTAAATTTATTATGGTATATTGTAAATGAATATAGAATGATTTTATATAGAATAATTTGAGAATGAATTATTATTATTAATAAAAATTATACATTTTTGAATAATTCGGAATAACATAGAATATAGAATAGAATAACCACTTAAAAACAAGGCCATCTCGAATGATTAGGGATAACGCTTAGAGGAGTATGCAAAACCAAGCCACCTAGAACGATCAGGGATAATGGGACAAGAAAAACTACACCATTTGGAATGATCGGGGATAATGCTTAAAAAGACATGCTATGTCGGAATCTAATATAAAAATTTGAGATGAAATCTAGATTTGTGTTATTTAAATTGGTTTTTTGACTGTATATATGAATTCAGCACCCTGAAAAACCCTAGGCCACTTAGATTGTGTAGGGGTTACCCATCAAACTTATGATTTCAATAAATTGCTACCAAATTTTAGAGAAAATAGACCAGAAAATCCACTCGAAAAAATTCTAAGAACTTGCAAAAAACAACTCTATTCGATATTCAAAGGAGGACCATTGATTTCTCTTTTGGGCAATGGATGATGTCATATATTGATCATGTCATTGTCACGCATCTTAAAAAGAGTGACAGACTGAGAAGGGATTGTTACTATGAATTCTTAATGGTAGCCGCCTAGGTATGTAGAGACTCTATCACACATTTTTAATGCCAAATTCCATACCAGAGGATTCAAAGCTTAAACATCACTTCAACCAGTCGACACAATTATTTACAAAATGTTAAATTAGGTTTATTAATATACACTTTAATAATCCCCGGATGCAGGTGATTAATGATGCTGGTACGACGTGGCTTGTCTCGGAAGACAAGTAGTATGGCCACATGGCCACCCGCGCTGATACCAAGATACCCACCGCCAGCATTCATGCCGTTTTAATGCTACCTGAAAGCCGAAATTCATTAATGATAGGAGAGAGATGAGGCTACCTACTTCTGGTCTTTAATATGGAGAATGTTGAGCGCCTTCCCCCTGTTATGCCTCCTCTGGCCTAGAACTACCTTCCCACTGCGGTAGAACCGAGCTCTCGAATAGCCATGGGGAGATGATGTCAATTCTTCTGCTGCATTGAGATGATTGAAGGTGCTCACTTCTCGCACAACCGACTTTGCTGCTACAAAATTGTTGTTGCAGCCTTCAATTCCGCCTTTGGAAATCATATTCCTCACTCCCCTACCTCCACGAACCACTCCAACCCCTCTCGTACTCCTCCAAGCACCCGTCATACCAAAATTCACCAAGCGAATATGTCTCACCTAAGGCACAGAATGAGAAGCCGCAGGGGTAGCAGTAGAGGGAGAGCAATTCACCCTCCCTCGTTGTCCCCATCCGACTTGACCCAGGCGGATTCCTCCTTGCCTTCGACAGTTTCCCACGACACGAGTCAATATTCCAACACTCGTAGTGGCAGAAGGTAGGCCTAGAGTGCTGGCCTTCAACGTAATGCGAAAACCCAACTCCCCCATGACAATTCTGTGCCAATTATGAACCCCTGTCATTCCACCCAATTTCAATTTAGATGCACCCTTGATCGCCCCTGTATAATCGCCACCATATCTGTAGCCTTCAGAGAAGAGCCTCAATGCACTGTAGTCTCGACTAGCATCATTTTGGACAGGACTATTGCTAGCAAGCAAAACAGACATGATAGCAGCTCTCAGGTTGACGCTTTGAATAGGATGGATGCTGCTCACTCTGATCTGGAAGCTATGAACAGGATGAACAACACCCCTAGTGGGAATGGGACGATGGCGGTCATGACAAGTACTCCACGTGGTGAGCCGTAGACAGAAGCCACGACCAGTGGTCAACAGCACGATGTTGAAGACTTGTATGCTTACAGGTGTCTCATCGTGGAGGAACACCTACCACCGCTTGACACCTAGCAGGCTTAGACTCAGTATTCAGGTTCTTAGGCACCCGGTCACCATGTCAGGGTTCATTTTTGTAATTTTCAGTTGCAATTGTTGTTATATGAGGTCTTTTTTTATTTTGTTTTGCTAAAAAAACTCTCAAACTTGGGATTTACATGCTGGTTCCCCTGCATGGGCAGCTCAATTATGATTTTTGGACTGGTTTCCCCTTGAGGGCAGTATCCTTTCCAGTTACTATTTGCTAGTATTTGGTAAAGACTCTGAGACAATTTCTACAAAGGGCAGTGCCTCCATGTAACATTATTTTTGTGTCTTTAATAGATTTAGTCTGTCTAACTTAAATAATATATAATTTGTTATAACTAAAAAACACTCCAATAATTGTCGAAATCACTGAATGAATATGTAATCAAAAGCAGTTGAAAACTCAGTATAAGACAGTGTTAGTAATGCGTTACAATTCCACTTATACTAAGAAAAACATGAAAGCAAATTGACGAAGAATGGCTTGATATTGGTGCGAAGTGGGGGAACAATTATATACACTTGTATCACTCTATTGAGTCTGAATATTCAAGGAATAACAATGGTGAATGTGAATTAAAAAGTGATTGAATTTCTCAAAAATTTAGAAGCATTTCTCATATACCATAATAAAGCACGAGTTTAAATTTCAATGAAAAAACAAAAAAATGTATATCCATTTAAGTATGGACTTAGTACGCGTTGAGAGATCATATTTTGCAAATCCTTTTAAAGTTTCAAATCTGGAGAAAGACGCTATATCTGTATTAATTTTTATAAATCACAATGAATCTATAGCAATTCTCTCTTTATTATATATTTTTTATTTTTTATAAATTACAATGAATCTATAGTAATTCTCTTTTTATTATATATTTGTAATGTATAATGTTTTATAGTTTAAATTATATTTTTGAATGTTATATATAA
>APFE031383008.1:16868-30695 GCA_000404065.3 Pinus taeda
CCACATTAAAAATATTAAAAGGAACTACACATTTTATTGTAAAATAGACCATTTTGCTAAATAAAATCTGTCTATATATAAATGACTGTTATAGATAATAATGAAGAACTTATTATGGAGGAATTTATTAGAATTTGAATAATGTCAAATCTCTACGAAATTGGTGAATAGGGAGCCACTAATTTAATTTTTTTAATTTATTAAAAGTAATGGACCATTTTGCTAAATAAAATTTTCTTATATAGAAATGAATGTTATAATAATAATGATGAACTTATCATGTAGGAACTTATTAGAATTGGAATAATCTCAAATTCTTAGGAAATTAGTCTGCATATAATTTTTTTAATTTATTAAAAGCCAACGCAACCTAACAAAATCTGTAATACATTACAACGGTTGATTTTTTAATTTATTAAAAGCCAACGCAACCTAACAAAATCTATAATACACTGCAACCGTTGATAAACATTAAAACTAAGCATATGTTGAGCATATTCCCCTGAGAATCAATCTAAGAACTTAATTAAAAAAATAAAATCAACAAATCCCCATCCACCTTAAGTTGAAATAAGAAACCTTTGACAATAAAGTTGATATTCATATAAATTAGTAACATTGCTTTTTAAATAGTTTATTTAAATCCATTCCTCTCATCTCTTAATGAATTCATAGTGGTTCTCTCTATAAATATACAATGTGTAATTTTTCATTGTTTAAATGGTATTTGATATCCACATAAATTACTGACAACTTTTCAAATACTTTATTTAAATCCATTCCTCTCATCCCTTATACATACCAATGAATCTAGAGTGGTTGTTTCTCTCCATATATTAAATATTTAAATTGTATAATTGAATTTTTTTATTTTTTTCTTTGAACTTGAATATTTCATATATAATAGTATAAATATTTTTTTAACATTTCTTTTTTATGTAAAATTGATATCTACAAAAATTTGTACATAGTTTTTCAAATAGTTTATTTAAATCACGTGTTGAAATATTTTTGAAAGATATAAGTTTTAAATTTCTTACATAGATTTTTTTCTTCTACTTATAACTACTCTATCATTTTAAAAAGTTGATATGAAATTATATTAAGTCATGTGACATCAAAATATTTTATTTATGACTAAAAATGAGAGATATTTTCATCACATTGAGTTGTAATATCAACAATAAATCGAGCGACCATTGTGAGATTGAGATTATTGTTGTTTTATAATAATTTTAATTAAAAGTAACTAAATATGCATATTTATTTTTGTTTTTTATTATAGCTGATGTTATTTTTCTATTTAGAAAATATTTTATTTTTCTGTAAGGAGAAACACATGTCAACTCACATTTGGGAATAGATGAAATTACACATCATCTCACCAAATAGGATTACAAATCACACTTATATTGCATTGTAATATATATATATATATATATATGGATGGAAAAGTTTTTTAAAAAATATGCCATGTAAGTATTGTGCTATGCGAAGGGGGTTCTCGAAACTTCAAGTTGAAAATGGCCCAGTGAGTCGAAAAACCGAAGTTGTAGCACGGGCTCGCCTAGATGTGCCACAGGTGCTTGCATTCATATAAAGGCGACTCAAGTGGAGTGTACGGTTAAAGGCAACTTGGAGGCGAGATGTCTAGTTATGTGCAACCCATCGTTGGTTAAATGTGACTCCGGGGTAGTGGTCAATTATGTGCAACAGATGGGCGAGCACATCGTGATGAGTGGGCATTTGCCCGACGAGACAAGTGATTGATGTGCGATGAGTGAGTCGTGTGTGACAGGTGACCGATGTATGATGGGAAAGTCGTGTGCGATGGGCAACTAACGTGCAATGGACAAGTCATGTGGGCTGGCTAACCTGTGAATAGGCATGACGCTTCATGAATAGGTGTGTCATTTCGCAGGTCAGTTGCATGCATTTGTGGATGGGCCGGCCCATGTATAGCACCAATTGGCATGTCTGTTGGAGAAAATCATTCAACAAAAGGTTGTATATATTGGCGAAGAGTTGATGGAGTTCAACCATCGACCAAGAAACTCGTTCAACACTTGAAGAATGTGAAGAAGAGCAAGGGAAGGAAGCCGAAGGGTGAAGGTAGAGGCGAGGCGTAGGTCGACTAAAGGAGTGCAAAGATTCTAGCTTCAGCAGACAATAGTTCGATGAGTTTTGTGCATGCCGCAACAAGGGCGCAGGTAGGCTAGGTGTCATCACACTATGGTTAGTTGATGTGCCTAGACGACGGGCAGAACAGGGGCCTTGCACATAAATTGTTATTTGGGAAGAATTGAAAGAAGTGCCACATGCAGGTTGTGAACTAAGGCATAACTGATAGAGTGTTGGAGGACAATTTTGGCAACACGTAATTTTGGGTTTCTAGCAGAGAACGAGTAGTGTAGTGTGGACGATGGTAGTGGCAGTGTAACGGGCACAATCTGAATGACCAATGCATGACCGCCAAGTGACTTGGGAAAAGTGTGCAAGGAAACTTTGGGTAGCAACACGATTTTGGAAAACTTATAATTTGTAAAGTATTTGCAAATGTATACATTATTGTGCAGACTTAATAGGGATTTGCCCATCCTATATAAATGTGTGTAATTTTGGTATGATGATGATTTTATTCCGCTACATATAATTAAAGAAGATAAATGAATGAATGTTATTTCCGCTTCATTATGAACACTTGAAGAAATTTGACTAAGTGTTGAGTAGGTGTAGTCTGTGTAGTTGAGTATTGGTGAAACAAAAAAAATTTGCAATGCTGCACCTGCATACGTGTGGTTGGAAGACACCATCAAGGTAGGGGCGTGACAAGGGCGATGCCTTTGCCCACAAGGCAGTGTGAACAATTTGCCCCTCCATCAAATTAGATTCTAGCAGACATTAAGATGACAAGTATGTATTAATTAGTGTTTATATATATATATATATAATATATATATATATATAATGTTTGGATTGTTTAGATAGTGAGATGCTATATATGTAAAATTCAAATCAAAATTGAATTATCAAATGGTTAATCTTATTTTATTAGGTTTGAGAGGAATTGGAATTAGAACATGAGTTAAATTTTTACCAATGCTAAATATGTAGTTGAATTAGTTGCCTATATTCAATGGTATAACAAATATTTAGATGATTTGTATTGGAATATCTTATTAAGAAAGAAGAACAAGTTCCATACTAGAGAAAAAGTTACAACCACCTATTTAGGTCAATAACTATCTTTACTTACTAGTCAATATTTCTTCTAGTTTAATTGGGAAAGATGAGTAGTGCATATAATCTTTCTCCAATGGTTATCATTGTTCAAAATAAAGTATATTTTCAAAGCATATATTTTAAGACAAAAAATTAACATACATAAAATGAACTTATTCAAAATATAAAGTATACTATGATATAACGTAGATATTTTAAGACAAAAAATTAGTATACACCAGTTGATAATTAGGACATGATTTTTTATGTAGTTAAAACTCTCAATTATATAAATAAAGCAAGAAATTTAAGTAATTGATTAATGTGTAAAGGTAATTTACAAGGACACCTCTCAATTACATCATTGAGAAATGACTCTCCATGATCATTAAACAAATTATCATGAATCGGTCACTTGTTAATCCATATATCATGTGTCATTAAAAATTGTTGATCCATATGTCAAGTGTCATTAACTATAAGAGATGTTTAAATTATCACATCATTCGTGTGTAGAGCATAATTATAACCATTGGACTAATGAAATATAACAGCTTATTAAAAGCACACGTTATCCTAAAAAGAGATTAAACGAAGTTGAACCTTAAGAAACACCTCATGTCAAAATATCTTAACATCACCCCTGGTTTAATCATAAGAAACACCTCATGTAAAAATATCTTAACATCACCCCTAAAGAACAACTTGGGATTGAACTCAAGGACATACAAAGGAGATGGAAAGATGCATTAGGAATTATACCCCTTAATGAATATTTTATTAACTTATCACGTCACCTAAAGCTTTAAGAAATTGGCCTCCATGAGGGGTATCATGAAAATTTTAGTAAGTACTTGATCATCCATATGTTAATAAATCAATTAAAGGGTGCATTTTTAAATAATATTATAAATGAAGTGAAGGTGTAATTCAACATGATTGATGTACTAATGTTCAACTAGATCCTTTGTTGGCTAAATAACACTAATTGTCACATTAGAGACTTGGTGGATGTTGATACAGAATTCAAACTCTAAAGGATTTGTTGCACTGAGAGGCACATTCTACAACCAAGTATGAGGGAGATGTGTAAGTATGTTCATGTTCAACATAGATTTGGCATGTGTCTTTTTAAAATAAAAGTTTAATTAATAAAAAATTGTTAGCTCTAATAAAAAACAAAAATGTAAATATATAAGAATACAAAATACAATTAACCATAGAACAATATTTTGAATTGTTAAATTCCTCACTAAGGTAGAAAGGGATTGATAGGCCAAACAAACATGTATGTGGCCATGTGCAAGTGATTCATATGACCAAGCTATACATCATAAAGGTCTTGATGACGCTCTAGCTATGGAGTTTTAACAACCCCTTCTCTTGCATAAAATTAAATTGTGATTTTAAATTTGAATTGTGATATCTCCATAATGAAACTATTTTTTTTTTTCAAGATGCTAAATTCACTTATACATTGAAAAATTAAATTTTAAATAACAAAAAAATCATGATACAATAAACATTTGTTTAAGTAAATTTTTAACACATCTCCGAAAATTATAATAAATAAGCAACCATTTATCTGAAGCTCATACTGTCATATTAACAAGCCAAAAATTAAAAAGAATTTGGTTTAGAATGAATTTATATTTTTTTTCATATGGAGTGGGGTATTATTTTAAGGGTTCTTCTCATAAAGAAATTGAAACTCCATGTTAGTAGTGTGAGATAAAAGGGGGTTGGAAAGAAATTAAGTAACGTGTTAGTAAACTACTGAATCAATGTCCCATGGAATTTCAATTTGACTAACTATTTTGTATGTTTAACAGTTTAGAAAAGATTAAGCTATACACAATATAGGTACTATTAGTCCTGAGGTGTGTTGTTGCTATTTTTAATGGAAATGAACCTTGTTTTATCCCTGATGCTCCACGTTTCCTCTTGCTCTACTTTAGCCATAAGCCAGACTTCAAAAATATTACTCTCACATCTATAACTACTTTAGGTTTAGGGCATTATGCGATGGGCAGATGCAATATACATTAAACTAGAGAACAATGTTGCAGCGGATCCACATATATGTATCGCAATCGGGGGTTTGGGGTGACGGCACATAGTCAAACCGCTGATTTCCAGTATCACCGATATTTATGCCCACTCTGATAGTGTATTCCGCGCACACATATGTAAGCTCTGCCTTTCCACTCTGATAGTGTATTGCATATATGTATGGTTTTATGCCGCCGACAGTGTATATAGCCCTATCTATATATGTTTTGTCGTCGATAGTGTTAAATGCATATATATGTGTGTATCTATGTGTGTGTGTGTGTCGGTGTGGGTTTTGGCCTCCGATAACTCCCGATAGATTTGTTTTGGCTTTGTTAGTATTTTTTGACAGTCAGACAGGTGAACTAAAATAATGGAATATATGGCCAAAAGGTGAAAAACAATAGCACGGTGCAGCCGAACTAACAAAAATGGTCACTGAACATTGCTGGCATGAGCGAACCGCTTGACAACATAGCAAAATTACCAAAATTTGGTTACTATGTTGTTAGAAAAAGAGACCTTTGAGCTCATGTTTGTCTAGTTATGGCAATAAGTAGTTAAAAGACAGTGGGGATAGATTAAGACATCTCGAGCCTCAAAGGGTTCGAGAGCATTATAAAAAGCCTATAAATGGTTGAATGTTCGAAGTATCAAAGGTTCAACTTTCACAGACCGTGGATACACGTTTCCTCCCAGCGTCTCATCTTAGTTCCAGTAATACAAGCTTATTTTGTTGTTATATGTTCAATCACCATCTTTTCCTTTGTTCTAAGTTTACACTTGAATGGGTTATTCATGTTTTCTTCTCTGTCGAATGCTAGATAATTGTCATCTTATCTATGGGTTGATAAATTAGATTTGTAAGCTTCATTTACTTTTGTAGCTCTCCATTCATATGTTTTTATGTATGTATCTGCTCGTACATTTAGGTTTCTCCATCTATTCATTGAATCTATAAACTATTGAGCATTAGTGATTGAAAGCCTAGTCAAACTGAGGGTGCTCATGCATTTTTTTAGTGAAAACAGAGTTGAAACAGTCATCTAACTTGATCCAAACCCCATTCCATTCCAATAGTTTAGAGAATGATATTGAAGATTTATATGTTTCCAAGCATCTCTGAGCTACAACCTAGGAGAGTTTCCTACAGTGCTAACAGAATTGGCGCCATTGCCAGGGAGAGAACACTGAAGCTCAGCTTCCCTAGGAGATGAAACAAATCTAGCTTTGATGATAGACAAAGTCTGGATGCTATTTGGGTTGTAGTAATCTATCTGGAAACTATACTGGAGGATGAACCTCTTGGCGACTCCACTTCATAATTCTGGCTTAGTTTGTAAGGCATAATTGGAGAAATCCTAGGAACCCACAAGCTAACCCAGTATCTGAACCTGAAAAAAATCATCAAAGAAAGAAAGGCATTGTAGAAAGGAGCATCAATTTTAGGTAGCTCTAAACAATATTCTATATCTCTTCAAGAAAATCCTGTAATAGAAAAAATACTTGTTAAGAATATAGCATCTAATACTAGCAGTGAAGAAAAAATCTAAGAGATTCATAGAGCTCCTTATTCTTTAGGTTCTCCTTCTGTTCTAAGCCCAAAGGAAGCCTCTCCTCCTATCCATCATACTCCTTTAGTCCTTTCAGTCACTCCTCAGCCCTCTGTCATTCAGACCTCTAGTACCCTTATAGCCACCACAGCTATGGTAGGTCCACAAGCACCTACCAGAATGGAAAGAATTATAGCTGCTAGGTATGGACCTTTAGTACTGCCCACTCCTTTGAATGCCATGCCTACTGGAGAATATCAAAAGTATAGGCCTAAGTTCACTGGGACTGAAGGTGTTTCAGCTGAGGAACATCTTGAGTCATTCTATAGCTATGCTGATAACCTGGACAATAGTGAAGATGATGTATGGATGAGATTCTTTGTCCAAAGTCTAGATGGAGAGGCTATATAATGGTTCAAAGAACTGACCCCAAGTCCTATAGCAGATATTGAGGCTTTATATGATGCATTCCTAAAGCATGGGGGGGACAAGAAGGATCTACTCTACTACCACACCGAGTTTGGGAACTTAAAGAGGGAAAATGGTGAGTTGTTGTTTGATTTTAATAAGAGGTTTAACTGCATATACAACAAGATACCAGCTGAAGTAAAACCCACCACTACCTCTACTAAACTCACCTATGCTAGTGCCTTTGATTCTCACTCCTATTTACTATGAGGGAGAGACGATGTGCTACCTTGGCTGATATGCAGGATGCAACCTTGGAAGTAGAATCAAACATCATGGCTACAGAGAAGATCAAGGTAAATGTTGAAAGAAGGAGACAAAGGGGTGAACCTTCATCATCTTCAGATCCCAAGATAGATAAAATGACCAAGATGATAGAGTCACTAGCCTCTGAAATTTCCAAATTAAAGGTTGAGTAGCACCTAGGAAAGGAAGAGTTTCTAATACCTTTACTCCTAGAAATCCAAATCCATATAGAAGAGGTAATGAGCAGTTGCAGATTCTGCAAAGATGCTAATGAAGACCAAAGGGTAAAGACCCCTTTCTAGAATGTAGTCATGGAAGAATAGCAGGTTGAAGAAGATGATGAGATCCATTGCCTGGAAGACAAAGGCAGTGCCTCCTTTTTGACCTTAGCTACCCATGAAAAGTCATTATTCAATGACCAGATTAGCCAAGAGTAGGATGGTAGAGTTGTTCTGCAAACTGCTGATCAACACAAATATAATTCGAGGTCGAAGATCAATAATGCCAAGGAAACTCCTATTTAGAGAGCTATTGTCCCTGCAATACAATAAGCTAATAAGCAGAAACAACCGGCATTTGATCCTATCATCCTCAAAGCTCTAGCTCACGAGGTAAGAGGCCTTGACAAGTCTCCTTCTCCTTTTAGTTTTGAATTAGAAATTCAGAAGCTAAGCATACCTATACCTCTGATTGAACTAGTGAAAAATGATTCCTTCAAGAGATCTATCCTCAAGGCCCTTGAGGCTAAAGCCATCCAAGCCTCCACTAACTATGTAAATTTGCAAGACAACAAACCAGTTGTTGTTCTCAGCCCAATATTGAAAATTGTGATGACAACTCCCCATCATTCTATGTCTCTTTGACTATTCATGACAAAATCCTTCACAACTGCCTTTTGGACATAGGAATCAGCCATAATCTAATGCCTAAGGCTGTTATGGATGAGTTGGGTCTTGACATTACCAATTCTTATCATGACCTTTTTTCTTTTGACTATAGAAAAGTGAAATGTTTGGGATTAATCAAAGAACTCGCCATCGCCTTGTCTCAACTACCCATGAAGAGCATGATGATGGATATTGTGGTAGCCGATGTACCCCCGAAGTTTAGCATGTTGCTTTGAAGAGGTTGGATCAAGAGATTAGGTGGAACATTACAAAATGATCTATCCTATGCTACTGTCCTAGTTTTTGAAGGTGAGAGTAGGAGATTATACAAAGAAGCTCAGTTGGCTTATATCATTAGTGATGAAAGAAATCTCATTAATCATCCCATCTATGCTGTCGACACTAATTTTGGAGCCTATATTATTAAGATTGAAGAATCCCAATTAGCCTCCATGCAGCTTAAGAAATCGTTTTGCCATATCATAGAGGAAGAAGGCCCACAAATTTGGGACATGTTCTTTGATGGAGCTTGCTTTAAGCTACAGGAGAAGGTGTAGTCCTTGTGTCCCCCACACAAGAATGCATTCATTTATCTTTCAATTTAACTTTTCAAGTCACAAATAACATAGCAGAGTACGAAGCCTTGATATTGGGCTTAAACGTTGCCAAAGAAATGGGCATCAAAGGTATGAAGGTGTTTGGAGATGCGGACCTTATCATTCAGTAGGTGAGCAAAACTTTCCAAATAAAGTATCTGAGGTTGAAAGCATACAGAGATGAGGTATGGAAGCTCAAGGGTTCTTTTAATAGTTTCAGCATTTCTTACATCCCCGGAATGAAAAAAAACTTGCTGATTCCCTTGTTGTGTCTGCTAGCATGTTTATTCCTCCTTTGCCTCATAAATTGACTTAAGAAGTTTAGGTGAAATATAGACCCTCTCTGCCTAACAATGTCAAATACTAGAAAGTTTTTGAAGATGATGATGAAATTAATAGGTTTTTACAAGTCATTGATGAATTTACTGAAATGCACATTGACCAAGAAAACAAAACCATTGAAGAATGCAATCAATCCAAGCTAAAGGACGAGATTGGCCGGGATAGCATTGTTCAACTACCTAGTAACTATATGCCTAAACGATTCGTGCCCTTAGAGAAGTTGTTTGATCATAATGATGTACCTTATAATTCTGCCAAAAAAGAAAATGAGTCTACAATTCATAGACATAATGTAGGGAGTCCAGCCCATCCAAAGTACATAAATCTATCCACTCACTTGTCTTCTACCCAAAGTTTCAAGTATTGCACCTTGATGAAACAATTTGATGATATTTTTGCTTGGGAGTAAAGTGATATTAAGATTTATGACAGCAACATCATTCAACATAAGATTCCACTAGAGAAGAACACCATCCAGTTTAAGCAAAAATTAAGACCTATCAGCCCTCTCTTATTGCCTTTGATTGAAAAGGAAATCAAGAAGTTGTTCGATGCCAAGATCATGGTTCCCCTAAGGTATTCAAAGTGGATAGCTAACCTTGTGGTAGTAAGAAAGAAGAATGGAGAATTCAAGCTTTGAGTTGACTTTATGAATCTAAACAAATGCTCCAAAAAAGACAATTACCCCCTACCTAAGATGGAACACTTGCTGCAAAAAGTCTCAGGGGCTAGAGTCATGTCTTTCTTAGATGGATTTTCAGGTTACAATCAGATTGTTGTACATCTAGAAGGTCAAGAAAAGACCACCATCACTACTCCTTGGGGCACTTTCGTGTACTCCAAGATGCCTTTTGGACTGATGAATGTTGGGGCTACTTTTCAGAGGGCCATGGACATAGCCTTTGTGGGAGAGAAGGACGAGTTTGTCCTTATTTACCTTGATGACATAACAGTCTTTTCTAATAGTCACAAGGACCATTTGTAGCATTTGAAGAAGGTGTTTCTAAAGTGCAGATTTTTTGGAAATTCTGTGAACCCAAAGAAGTCACAGTTTTCTCTAGAAGAAGGCAAACTTCTGGGACATATTGTTTCTACTGAAGGTGTGAAGATCGATCCAACAAGAGTTTAATAAATTTAGACATTGTCCATCCCACGGTCAAAGAGGGACATTCAATCTTTCCTGGGTAAGATTAACTTTGTGAGGAGGTTTATTCTAAACTTTGTAGAGCTAGTGAAGCATATCACTTCCATGCTGAAGAAAGGATCATAAATAAAATGGAAAGATGGTGCAAGAAGCTCTTTTGAAGCCATCAAACAAGATATCATGGAAGCCCCCATTCTGATTAGCCCAGATTATAACAAGGAGTTTTACATCTTCTCTTTTGCCTAATATGATACACTTGTAGTAGTTCTATTGCAGAAAAATGATGAAGGTATAGAGCACCCTTTGGCCTTTTTCAACAAAATTTGAGGGACACTAAACTAAGGTGTGACCTTATTGAAGAACAAGCTTATTCTCTCATAAAATCTTTAAAGGCATTTAGAATTTATATTTTGCATTCCAAATTGGTTGCGTATGTACCTTCAGCCTCAATAAAGGATGTCCTAACTTAGACAAATATTGACGGAAAGAGAGGTAAATGGATTGCAAAATTCACAGAGTTCAACATAGAGGTGAAGCCCACCAAGCTTGTCAAAGGCTAGGGCTTCACTAAACTTATGGCTGAGGAAAATTGCAGTTTCTTAGACATCAATTGCATGGGTTCAAATTCAAGTGGTGAGCAAATAGAGGAAGTAGCAGAAGAGCAAGAGAAAAATCAGTCTTTGGCTAAAAATCTAGCCACTTATGAATGGTATTATAGTGTAGTTCATTTTTTGTAGAAGCTAGAAGTCCCTCTGGGGCATAGCTCAAGTCAAGCCCAGGCCATTAAGCTTAGATCAGTCAAATTCTACATTAATAAAAACCTCATTTTTTGGAAAGACCCATCAGGGATCCTCTTGAGATGACTAAACAAAGGACAATATGTGGGTGTCACACACCAGTTCCATTCTAGCATCTGCAAAGGGCATCATTATTGGAAAGCCACAACACACAAGATCCTGGGAGTTGGGTATTATTGGCCTATTTTGTTTTCTGATTTGTTTTCTTTTGTGAAGTCTTGTGACAAATGTCAGAGGTTTGTGAGAAGACAACAGCTAAAATCTCTGCCCTTGAAGCCAGTACACGTCAATGGTCCCTTCCAACAGTGGGGCTTGGACTCTTCATAGGTGAGATCAATCCACATTCTAGTGGCCATCACAAATGGATCTTGGTAGCCATTGATTAGTTCACCAAATAGATTGAGGCCATACCAACTAAAAATGTTAATCATCAAGTTATCATAAAGTTCTTGAATGAGAATATTTTCACTAGATTTGGTTGTGCAACCAAACTAGTCACTGATAATGCAGTATCTTTCAGGGCAGAAGAATTGGTGGACATGTGTGAATCCATGGGAATTTCATTGGTGCATTCTATGTCATATTGTCCTCAAGGCAATAGCCTGGCGAAATCATCTAACAAGAGTCTTGTAAGGATAATAAAAAAACTACTGGAAGACAACAAAAAGAAGTGCGATTCCAAGTTGAAGTTTTCACTGTGGGCTGTTAGAGTTACCAACAATAAGTCCATAGGAAATTCTCCATATAAGTTGGTTTATGGAACTGATGTTGTTTTTCATATCCAGTTGATTCTCCCTGTGGCAAAATTCTTACAAGAAGAACAGGATGAAGAGAATGACATGGTGAGGAGAATGAGTAACTTGGTTGAATTACAACAGATCAGAGAATATCTGGTTGAGAAGTCAAGAATTCATCAAAAGAAGATCAAAGAAAGCTTTGATAGAAAGGTAAAAAGGGATAATTTTCAAGTTGGTGTGATCCAGGTGGATATTGGTGGCCACCTGCCAAGTCCATATAGACACCCATCATTGTTTCTCTCAGCATTTTCAGTTTCCTTAATTGTAGCACAACTTACTATTTTTAGCAGTTTTTCGGGTCCTGAACTTCGGGAGCCGTTTTGAGGCCCTAAACGACGTTTTTTGGGAAATATGGGGGCAACATGGGTCCATGGATCGATGTTGCCCTTCCTAAAGTGGTAGTTCTCGGATAGATATTTCTAACGAGCTATCGTACGCGTCAAACGGAGATCATATGCCAAAGTTACAACCCTAGGAAATTGATGTACCATTTTACCCAAACGGGGCCCACAATTTGGAATTTCATCTTCTAGGGTTAGTTTTTGGGATGTGAAGGGTTTTTCATTGTTTCTCAATAATAAATAGGCCTCTGAGCCTCATTGTAACACAGTTCAGAGGCATGTAGTCGCCACATCTATTCTCAGAGATAAGCTACCATCGCCCTAGCTGGTTTATTTCCATTTATGGTTGTAAGCATATTTCAGTATTTTCCATTAATGAAATGAAGTATTATTTCCGCTGCATATTTGTGTATATGGTTATCTCTGATACCACTGATCCAGATTTAAACAGGAACACAACAAGCAGCGACATGATCAACATCGGGTGCCACACAAGTTTCAGGTGGGTGACAAAGTCTGGTTGCATTTACAAAAGGAACGCCTTACTGGAGCCTATCGGAAACTGAGACCACTTCGATATGGTCCTTACACCATTACTAAGGCTGTGGGAGACAATGCATTTGAGCTCAGCATTCCCCCGTTCCTTGGCCTGCATCCAGTATTCAATGTGGACCGCCTTCGGCCATACTTCCCACCATTGCTAGACACATCCGACATTGCAGAACAACTCACACCCACAGAATTAAATCCAGATTGCATGGAACAAGCTGCAACTGATCAGATCATGGACACACAGATCAAGAAAACTCGCCAACAGAATATCCGACTGTATCGAGTTGTCAAAGCAGGCCAATTCCTTCACCAGGGCAAGTGGCTCACCAGGGACCAAGTTCAGCACAAGTTTCCTCATCTCATGGAGGAACGCAACGCAATGGGGACCATTGCTTTCTAACGGGGGAGGAATGATCCAGGTGGATATTGGTGGCCACCTGCCAAGTCCATCTGGACCCCCATCATTGTTTCTCTCAGCATTTTCAGTTTCCTTAATTGTAGCACAACTTACTATTTTTAGCAGTTTTTGAGTCCTGAACTTCCGGAGCCGTTTTGAGGCCTTAAACGGCGTTTTTTGCGAAATCTGGGGGCAACATGGGTCATTGGATTGATGTTGCCCTTCCCAAAGTAGTATTTCTCGGATAGATCTTTCTAACGAGCTATCGTACGCATCAAACGGAGATCATATGCCAAAGTTAAGACCTTGGGAAATTGATGTACCAATTTACCCAAACGGGGCCCACAATTTGGCATTTCATCTTCTAGGGTTAGGTTTTTGGATGTGAAGGGTTTTTCATTGTTTCTCAACAATAAATAGGCCTCCGAGCCTC
>APFE031383009.1:1705-14743 GCA_000404065.3 Pinus taeda
AGCCAACAACTCAAGTCAAGACTAGGAGCTTTAGAAGATGGAAAGTAAGTTCCGCTGTGCATTATTTTCAATTTCTTATAAGTTCCGCTGTGCTTTATTTTCAATTTCTTACAAAGGAGTAGATCTTGGTTAGGGTTTAAATAAATTAGGAAAACCCACAAAGTAAATCTAACATACATCGCACCCTTCAACCCTCACATGTCCCAGAACCTTTGACACCTTTTTATGAAATTGTAAACCATCCCAATGCAGTCATGCAACCTCTGTAAACATCTCCGGAGAAGAATAATGTGACCATGCCCTAATTTCCCCATCCAAGCTTCCACTATAGATAACACACCCCATAATTTCATCAACACGGGCTGTAATAGACTTCACGGGGCTCCTATGGCCATTCAAAACTGCTATGCAACAGCTCTGGTAATCACTCATTTCCCTCCTCCAAATCTTCACAGTCCTGTCAGCAGACCCACTGCAAACCAATTCTGAATTAACAATGGCCAAGCATAGGATAGGTTGCCTGTGACCTATCATCAAACCAGAAGCACACATCACAGGTTCATGCTCAAATGGTTTGGAAGCATTAATCATTTGTCTCTCCCAAACAATAATGGCTCCGTCACAGCCCCCTGAATAAAGAACCAAGCCATCAGAACTCAGTGCAAGAGCATTAATGGCAGATTTGTGTTTCTCTAACACAGTCACAACAATATGCCCATTCTTGCATCTCTTCCATACTTTTATCTTGCAATTAGCAGAAGCAGTGTATACAAAGCCATCATCTGAGACTACAATTGCATTGATGGCATCATCATGGGATCTGAAGGATTCCTCACAGAATGACTCTGACTGAGATAACCTCCATACCTTCACTGTTCTATCCCAGGAAGGCACAAGCCATTTCTTGATGCAGCAAGGGAGGATATTGCATCTACATGTTGTATCCACAGACATTTCTTGTGTCTTCTCACTTTTACAAAATTGTCAGGCCTTATCAACTTCTTCAAGCAGTCCTTAACTGAAGGCATTGTGCAGACAAGCTTGTAATGATGATCATACTTCTGAGAAATTTTCTCCACTCTGATCTTATGGTCCTTGTGGGCACTGAAGATCTTTTCACCAACAACAATGATGGCCTTCACAGCTCCATAGTTGCTGCACCCATATTTCAGAGGACTGAGTGCACCGCTAGATTGATGAAGCTGCCATGCTTGAATGCCCTAATAAGACCCACTGTAGAGGACACTTTTATAGTTTCTTCTTCCTGTTACAGCCAGAGATAATACATGTCCTGTACCACCCTGGATTCTAATGGAAGATATGCATCTGTAACCATTTTGCCCATTATTTGAATCTAGGTTGAATAGATATCTGAGTGAAGGAGTGGAGCAAATGCTCCTGAAACTTGACATTGAATGACTCATCAAATCAGAATTAAATCTTGATGAAACAAGACTTGACGAGCGAAAACAAGAGTCAGACATGTGTAATGAGGTGCTTCTTGAATCATTTGAGACCGCCATGGAATTAAAATCACAGGAGCTCTCAGAATCCAAACACCTCATTTGGTTTTCAATTGCAGGAATCAATCATAGCATTGGGAGGTCGAGTTCATGCATTATATAATGTAATTTGGGAGGCCGAGTTCACGAATTATATATAATGTAATTTATAAATTTGAGTGAAGAATTTCTTCTAGGAATATTTGTGATTTTCATTCTCATGATATATAAGTGCGTGACTGGTCATTTATATTTTAATGTTGAATTTGGGAGGCCAAGTTCATGAATTATATAATGTGACTTGGGAGGTCGAGTTCATGAATCTATAAATTTTGAATGAAATGGAAATTAATGAATAGGAATATTTGTGCGTGACCAAGTATTTGTCGTGATTTATATTTTAACGTTGAAGTGCACTTTTAGTCGTTATTTCACATGCATGAATGGGTCGCTTCATGCAGCCACTTAGACAAATTAAAGTTGAGATAATTAGACAAATTAAAGATGAGATAATTATATAGAGATTTGATATTAGAGTTATTATATTTTCTAAACAAATTTAAAATTTTAATATCATTCGATGAATCTGTATATTTTAATATCATTTGATGAATCTATATAGAAACCAAATTTATTGAACAATACTGAAGAATAATATTAACCAAATAATTTTTTATTATAAAATATTAAAAAGAACCTCTATTTGAATTACATAACAGTAATAGTTCAGTTACAAGACCAATCATGGCTATCCTCCAAAATTTATGAATATGCTAATAGTATGTTTTAGGGTAAGGATCCGGGCGTCGAGTGGAGAGCACTGTTGATCGACAAATCAGGATTGAACGCTTGCCATCTTCTACCCAATAAGAGTAAGACTTGAATCCAAAACAATCGAAGGATGGATGCATGAAGGCTACGTGCACGACAGAGGTTGACGTTTGAATCTCCATCAAACGTGTCATTCAGCAACTGAAGTCGCTCAAGGCAGAAGGCTACGTGCACAAATATGGTCAATGCTTGGTCCACAGACCCAGACGTGTCATGCTCACAGACACTATTTTTGTCAAAGGTAACGTGGGTTTCGCAAGTTTCGGTCACTCCCTCTTCCGCCATTTCCCCTTGACTTTGTGGATTTTGGTCAGTCTGAACTTTCTTCATACCTTATGCTTCTCCTGTTTAGCCACCATTCCTTGTTTTGAGCATGTAGTTACTGTTTTATAAAAGTTCAGAGGCATCACCCTTAGGAATTCTAGCAAATGAGGATACTATAGGAAGAGTTTTGAACTGTATATGTTTCTGAGATTTTGGTACTCTGAACCTCTGTCCCGTTTTATAGATACAAGTCTCCTGCTTAGTTTCTTTCCCCCCTTTCTTTTTCGGCCTTTTGCAAAGTGCACTGGGAGGAATTTGCATATTGGCTAGCGGGGACATCATTTTCGTTAGCGGGATACTTACGAGTTTTTTCTACGTGGGAGTTTTGACCAGCTAATACTATGGGATAAATCTTTATGTATTGTGGGGCCTCACATGACTCAGTGTTTTCTGCTCAGTTCAGCAGTGCTCTTCACTCGAAAAAAATGCTCGTCGCTCAACAGGTCAGTCCTTTGTTAGCATAAAATGATAGACTTTTTTTTAGTGTGAAATCTGAAAAATTTAAAGAGCAATTCTTCTCTAAAAAAGGTTTTTTAGATTTCATATGAATTATGAGCACTGAATTACTCGTTCAATCTTTTGTCTGAATATCGGTTATAGCTTAAGGACTAAATTTCCCTTCCTATGGCCTGTATGCTTTTCTAGGTTTTATGCTCAAGTTCTCATGTCAAGTCCTGCTAATTCGGTCTGGTCGTGGGTTTCCATTGATAGATTAAAGAATTGTTTTGAAATATACAAACCATGTCAAGACATCCGTTTCAAAATTGGTTCTTGGTGGTGTGTCCTTGAGATATATTGTTGTTGTATAGGATGCTCTGAGGTGTCGTTCTGAAACTTCTCAAAGACGAAAAGATAGCCTTGCTTCTCCTGCCTCTTGGTTATTTCGGGCAGGGTTTACCTTTCCGAGGACCGGAATTTTTTCCGGTTTATTTTCCCTCCGCTTCTGAATCTGTCTCGAGTAGAGAAGTTCAGACTCAAATTTTTTTAAGAAAGGAATTCGTACTTTAAGAGTTAATGTCTAACATCTTTAGGTTGATAGAATTCGTCGTTTTTTAAATTTCCTGCCTTTCCGTTGCATGTTACCTCATGTAATCATCATCCTTCCTTAAATTCAGAAGACAGTTGGCCTCTTTGGATTTTGCTCTCTTTTGGAAAAGGGAAAGTCATATCCCCGAGGCTTCCTATTGTCAGTGTTATCCAGTCAGCGAGGACTTAGTTTTCTGGTTTTGGGTATTTACTCTCTGGGTATTTTATCTAGAAAGGGACATCTTACATTCACTGCATGTTTATTACCCGATCTAGAAGATCCTATTTAGGACATTCTCATAACGACCTATAGGACATAAGGGAATTTTGAAATGATGGATCCTGTGTCAGATACATTGGTCACAGAGGCCATGATTTTGGCAGCCATTCAAGCTGAAAACCGTCATAGTGCTGCCACGCTGTCAAACGACTGGCATGCCACGTTGGATGACATGGTTGTACAACCGTCTTTACCTTCTAAGGATGTGGATAGTGGTGGCCTATCAAAGCCTGCTAAATCTAGAAAAGGCAAACAAAATCTATTCCAGCAAAAGGATTTTCGGCAAAAGAAATATGCCGAATTCGAGACCTCAAATGGCTACAATAAGAATACGAAGCCTGTCAAAACCACCTCTCCTCTGGCCGTGATCAAGCTGGACAGTATCTTCCTGACTGACTGCATCGAAAGTTTGCAGGATTTAGCCCTCATTGGCTGATGGCACTTTCCACAGATGGACGATTCAGAGATGCGGAAGTGGATAGAGATTAAATGGAAACCTTTGATCGGCTATTCTCCCATAATAGCCAAACTGATGAAAGAATGGTATTGCTTCCATTTTTTGAGTACAAACGACTTGGAAACCATCCAAAGCCGTCCATGGGTACAGGGAAGGAGTTTTCTGGCTCTTTATAAATGGTATATTGGCTACAATCCGCTAAAGAATACTCCCTCTAATAATCTAATATGGGTCAAACTCCCTGGTCTTCCACTAGAGTTGTGGTCAAAGGAGACCTTAACAGAAATAGGAAATGCAATAAGTAAATGTGTTTATGTTGATCCCAGATGCTTAGGGGAAAAGGACAAACGAGTAGCCTGTGTACTTATAGAAAAAGCTTTCAGAGGCGGGTTTCCTAACCATATAGAGATATCTTGGAGGGACTTAACAATTAATCAAAGACTGGACTTTTGGGGAGTTCCCTTCAGATGCTCAATGTGCCATAGGATGGGGCATCTAATCAAAAACTGCTCTCGATGGCATGTTTCTTCAAATAACCTTCATCATGGAAAATCTCTTTCTGCATATCATAGGAAAGAGACTTTATCCCCTGCAATAAGTTTAACCTCATCTGAATATAGCGATCTGCAAAGAGTTATTATCACTGAAGAAAACCCTCATATAATTTCTCCATCTTTATGCCCTCAGAGTCAGAACGCCATACCAGAAATCAAAGGAAAGACAGAAGCCCCATTTGATAAAATAGCTGACTATCTCCCTTCCATTCCTCCCCAAGAACCCGCCATTGATAAAGAAGTCCCTTCCCCTCCTCCGATTCCCCAGCCTTGCATCGTTGAAAGCCTAGAACCTCATATCTCCTTTATTCCTTCGTCCTCCACATCTCCAAGAAGGGAAAGAAACATATCTGGAAAAGGCAAGGAACCTATGGTTTCGCCAACACCGCTTAATTCCCGTGCTTCATCCCCATCAAACTCAATTGGCAGCGATCTAGAATATCTTTTAAGTAAAAAATCGCTTGAATTTGAACCCTTAACTATATATAAGCCACGGAAGCCATCCTCTCCTCATATAAGCCCGAACTTTGCAAAAAATATCACAGTGAGAAGAAAAAAAAATAGGGGTAGTAGACATTTCAGAGGAAGAGATGATGTTGCTGACAGAGAAATTCGGAATTTCTCCCTCATAGATGTTCCCATAACTGATATGTCAGAAGAAGGGCCTCTTAGAGCAAGCATGGCCCAAAAAACTTCTATATGACTTTCATAATATCCATGAACATAAGAGGCTTGGGGGCAGGCTGAAATTTTTTGGAACTAAAGAATCTTTTCTATTTAGAACAGCCAAAAATCATTCCAATCCAAGAAACCATGCATAACTCTCATGTATCTATCTCCTATTTCAGGAAATGTTCCCCTCTTGGCATATGTCTGCTTTGAATGCAAATGGCCTCTCGGGAGGCTTGGTGGTTTTATGGAATGCGGATTGGATCAGAGCAAAAGCCTACAGATTTTTTGCGGGCATTCTCATATCGGTACAAATTAGAGGGAAAGACTATCCAATCAACATTCTAAACATCTATGCTCCTTATAAAAACAGAATACCATTTTGGGAAAAACTTTTTGCATAAGAAATTTTAGAAATTGAGTTTCTGATGATTGCAAGAGATCTAAATGCTACTTGAAATTTTGATGAATCTTGGGGAATCAATAGGAAAAAAGATCCTCTAGCATATCGTATAAGATTTGAATTATTACACAGGAATCTTGTTGATATAAGACCTCCCAAAATGCTCCCGACATGGGACAATGGAAGGATTGAAGGGGCATACATAGCAAAAAGACTTGACAGGTTCATTCTACATGTCAGCATTATAGATAGATTGGGCATGCCATTCTCATCAATTGGAAATGTGTTTATCTCAGACCATAGGCCGATTCTACTAAGCTGGAGAGAAAAGGCTTTTAGAAAGGGGTATCATTTCAAATTTAATAGATCTTGGCTAAAAGAACCAGAGTTCAATGATGTTGTGAAAAGAACTTGGATGGAGCTGTCTGCTACAGGTAATAGACCCCCGTTTTTGACATTTAGGGAAAAACTGTCTCACATGCAAAAGGTTGTCAAAGAATGGCAGATCAAGGAAAAGATTCAAAATAGAATCAATCTTACAGAAATTCAAAAGGAGTTGGACATCATTTCTGAAGAGATGGCTACACATTTACTTCCCTTTAACACAATATGCGGCATAAGTGAGCTTCAAAGACAAAAACAAAAAATCCTAGAGCAGGAGGAAGCATTTGGGAGATTAAAGAGCAAGGCCATCTAGTTAAAGGAAGGGGACAAGAATACAATTTTTTTTCATAGGTTTGCAACTTCAAGACGTGAAAAAAAACTCAATTTGGAAGATTAGTGATGGTAAAGGGGGGTATCTAAGCTCGCAACAAGACATTTTAGATGAGGCTGTAAAATATTTTCAAAATCAATATAAGAGAACAGAGGAATGCAGAATTCAGGACATCTTATGGGGCATCGACCTATTTCCAAAGATGTCTGATGACAAAAAAAATGAACATCTCTTTCAGCCAATTATGGAGGAAGAACTTTTAGAAACAATCAAATCTTTCAAGAGTGATAAATCACCAGGCCCAGATGGCTGATCGATTGAGTTTTTCATTCACTTCTTTGATCTCATAAAACATGATTTGTTAAGGATGGTAGAAGGTACCAGGACATCAGGAAGCATTCACCAGAAAATCTCCTCAACTCTAATTGCTCTAATCCCAAAAAAAGGGGAAGCAGAATCTTTTCAAGATTTCAGGCCAATATCCCTCTGTAACATTTCTTTTAAAATCATCTCGAAAATTATTGCTGAAAGAATCAAGGTAACTCTATCAAATTTTATAACAAAGGATCAACATGGATTTTTAAAAGGAAGAAATATCTTGGACGTTGTTGCTAACACGCAAGAAAGCTTGTTTTCCATGCACTGAAAAAAAGTGAAGCAGTTATCCTCAAAATTGATCTCCGAAAGGCATACGATTGCCTGGATTAGGGCTTCATCAGATGTTTACTTGCAAAGATTGGTTTGAAAGCGAATATTATAGAGTGGATCATGGCATGTGTTGAGAAGGTGAACTATGCAGTCATAATAAATGGAATCCCATCCTCTTATTTTCCAACTGAAAGAGGGCTGCGTCAAGGCTGCCCATTATCTCCTTTACTGTTTATATTGGCAATGAATGCTCTTAGTCTTCACATAAATAGGGTAGTTAGTGACAAAATATTCCAGCCACTGAAGATCTGTAGAAACAATTATATCTCACACAACATATTTGTGGATGATATAATCATTTTTGCAATGTTATGCAGGCTCACTTGGACATGCTTATATGACATCTTAAAACGTTTCCAAAAGGCCACAGGGATGCAAATTAATGAACACAATTCAGTTTTTCTCCATAATGATGTCAGCATGGATTTAGTAAATTGGTTATCTGCTCTATTTGGAATAGAGGCGTGATCCATAAAGCATGGAATAAAATATTTAGGATTCCAACTAAAAGCAAAGGGTTATTCAAAACTGGATTGGCAATGGTTAATAGATAGGTACTACAAAAAGATATCGTTATGGGAATTTAAATGCCTATCAATGGCTGGAAGAATTGTTTTATCTCGGTCACTTCTTACTCAACTAGCTGTTTATTGGGCACATTTATTTTTTCTTCCCGCAAGCATTATCAAGAAGATGAACAAATTAACTGCCCACTTCATATGGGGAGGCCAATAAAAAAAAAAAAATTTCATCTGTCTATGTTGTCTGATATCTCATGGTCGAAGAATTTAGGTGGATGGGGCTTGTTGGATCTGCGAAGCTTTGGTAAAGTGTTGTTATGCAAATCAATACGGGGAGGAATTTATGGAGAGGGTCCCTGGTGCAATACAATAAAAAAGAAATATATGGGAAGGAAATATATCTCTTACTGGTTCAGGTTGGGAAGAATCAGATCCAATTATGGGTCAGCAATATGGCTGAGTTTCCTCAAGGTTGAAAAGTTTTTCTTAAGGAACTTAACTTGGGTTTTCAATCTGGTAGCTGGATTTTCATTGGGATTGATTCTTTCCTGGGTGGGTAGGAGGAAATTGTTCTGCCATATTCTCTTCTAAATTTTTTTCATAGAAAAGGAATTTTCACTTGGGACAAGCTGATAGATGAATGGCAGGGCCCTTTCCCTCTTTGGAAAGAGGTGGACAGTATGGGGATGTCGGATCATCTAGCTCGGCAATGGAGAAATCTCAGAACTTTTTTGAGGAATTGTCGCATATATAGATCGTTGGATGTTGATGTTCTTATTTGGCAGGACTTAAAAGGAATCTCACTGATTCACGTAAAGGACATATATCAAAATATGATAGGGTTAAAAAATGCTCCCCTAAACCCGATTTTCCCTCCAGCCTTTTGGAAATCAGGATGTCCTTCCAAGGCAATCTTATTCTCCTGGCTGGTCTTCCACAATAAAAATTTAACATGGGAGAATATGAAAAAGAGATGTTGGTATGGTCCGGGACTCTGTTTAATATGTAAGTTTGATGAAGAAAGCAACTTCCACATGTTCTTCAATTGCAGTGTAACTTAGCAACTATGGAAAGAACTAGCAAAGCTATATAAATTTCCTCACATCTCTCATGCTTCTCCTAAAGAAGCTTTCCTATGGTGGAGTGGGCAAAAGGAATCTTGGAGGCCTCTTGTTATTATTTCTCTATGGTGTATATGGCAATGGAGAAACAAATTATTTTTGAGAACAGTAAAGAGCCTTTTATGGGAACTTTACAAAACATTATTGCTCTTTATGATTCCTTACCAGAAAAACCATAAAAGAAAAAAATGTGTAATCAAAAGGAGCACACTCAAACAACTCTCCCGAGAGCGTATTTCGATGGTGCTGCCCAAAATGACTCATGTGGTTGTGGCATCCACATTATCATGAATGAAAATGATCAATATTTCATTGCCTGGAATGGAGGAAAGGGCACAAATAGTAAAGCAGAGGCGATGGATCTTGCAAGCCTTTTATCCATTTGCCTTTTCTTTAACATTCAGCTTGTGTCAATTTATGGAGATTCAAAAGTCATGACTGATTTTGTAGCAGGAAAGAACCATATCAGTAGCCCTCACCTCGCAGGTTGGTTGGACAAAATTAGGTACCTCTGGAGGAAAATGGAAGGATCTCCATCCAGCACATTTACAGGTCTTAGAATCAGCAAGCAGATATCTTATCAAAGGAAGGTCTTCTTTTGGAACCAGGTATATGGAACATGAAGGTAAAATCTGGCGAGGAAATTTCTCTATCCAGGACTTTTCCTTACCAGGCTCTTAATTTCAAATCTTTTTTGTTGTTAATTTTTCTTCTGCCTCTAGTATTTTGGTCTTTTTCTTCCCTCCAACGCTGATTATGGTTGTAGCAGATTTGGAGTCTTTAGAACAAGTTTCTGAATACTGTTTTTCTCTTTGGAGAGATCTTTATGATCCTATGACAGCAAATGCATCTGATTATCATGCTTTTTGTCAGCTACTTGTGTCATCGCAATGGGTTGGCCAAATTTTGGAATCCTAAGTCGGCTAAAATAGCCCCTATGAAGGTCTATCTGTCAATTTATGGAGATTCAAAAGTCATGAATGATTTTTTTACATATTTTTAAACTTATAATTTACCTTCGTTCCAAATTTTGTAATATAGAAGTTTATGTTTGTTACCATGTTTTGAATATAGAGTTTGTTGTAAACCAAAACCCGTACTGCATTGGACTTCACGAAACTTCACGAATTAACACATAAATCGAACTGAGTCAACGAATATAGGGGTTAGTACGGAAAATTCGCCCGAATTTGGTAACTATGGTTTCAAGTATGAAAGGTTGAGTGTGAGAGCAGTTGCTCCCTGTACGAAAGATTGTATGAACGTTATGTGTATTGTTTTTATTGTGTTTGTGGCCAGAGGGTTGGCTTACCGCATCAATGAGTCCAGAGTATCGAAGAGGTGTGAAAGAGTTGTAGTGTGTAAGGTGCAGTCAAGTCGTGAATATATGCCACAACAGGTCGGCTTGGAGTAGCAGCCAAACTTGGAGTGACTTGCGTACATGAGTCAATGCATGATACCATGATGTTAAAGTTAATGGGGAAATGTATTTTTGGAGAAAGTCAATTCATTAGTTATGTGTGAGACTTAGATTAGGAATTTGTTCCTGTTTTCTAGATGGTTTCTCTAACCTCCCTATTTTCTTGTAAACTATTTATTCATGGCGATTAATGATGAATGTGTAGAGCGTTCTACTAGAGGCAGTCTCCAAGTGAAGCTCTCACTTGCCAGCTTCTCAGTTTGTTGAATATATCATTTGTCTTCCATTTTTTAACATGGTATCAGAGCTTTAGCATTGAGTGAGATAAAGAAAGAGTACTTTGGTGATTGGGTGAGTGCTTGGAGCAGGATTGTGGCCTTGAGTGGTGCAAAGAAGGTCTGGTGAGGAGGCAGAGCATGGAGAAAGTCCAGAGAAAATTTTTCTGTGCTTGATCAACGCTCTTTTTGCCTCAAGAAATGCACTTTTCTCTGTTGAGCAGCGCCCCTTCCTTGAGAGACAATCGTGTTGTTCGACCTTCTCTTAATGAAATTTTCTTCAGTGCATATTTGGAGGCAGAAAACGCACTACTCAATCGAGCAACCCGTGGGAGCTGGATTTGCGTGGAGGTACTGATAGCGTGGAGGTTGAGATCACTCGATGGATCATGGACTTGGAGATTGCAACGAAGAAGTGGTGAGATCAAAGGATCTAAGATCGTTATAGTAAAGTGAAGGTAGCAACGAATAGTGACATGGTCGTGGGGAGCTATCAATGTGTGTTGTTGTTCGAGTGAGCTACGTGATCCATGGAGATCAGCTCCATTTGGTGCAGTGGAGGCGTGGTGTGGCTACAACAAATCTGGGACTTCTCTTGAAGACTTGTACCCGGTGTGACGATACCCATGTGACTAGAGTGGTCTTGCACAGTGTGAATCTTGGTTGTTCAAAATTTACAAAATTTTCTACTGGTCAGATCTACCCTTTTTTTGGTGTGGATATTGTTGGAGACAATCGTTTGTCTCCATGGTGTGGAGACTGTTGGTGTGGAGAATGCTAGAGGCTATCCGTCTGTGCAGTGTGGAGGACTTTAGTAACGCGTGATCACCATTCGCATTTTGTTGATTTGTGCATTCCCTATAAACACCTCACGGCAGCCCTAAATCCATACCATTCGACTGCTGCCTTTTCTTGAAGCGATTCTTTCTCTTCAAATCTTCTAAGACTTCCGAATACTCAGATGTGATGGAAGGACGCAACAACAAGCAATGTGCTCTGCTAACATTTGGGCAGAAGCATGGAGACTGTATTTTTTTTTAAAGGTGTTGTTTTTTGTAATCGCTGTTTTTTTTTTCGATCAAAAGGATAGTTTTTGAGAGGTCATTGTTTTTAGGGTGCATTCAAAAAGGGGTACAATATTTTAAGCAAGTTATGAGACCGTATTTAAAAAAAAAGGAGGGAGAGGTTTTCTTTTTAAGAGAAAGCACCCATATTGTTTTTTGAGAGATCCCTTCTTTGGATCTTGAGATAGATCCATTTTTTTTAATTAATTGTTGGAGGACAAATATTCCTTTGAGGTATACCTGTCAAGATGAATAACTAGATGGCAGAGGCATATTTTAATGAGAGCAATATTCTCATATCCAATTACTCTAATTGGAAATTTAAGTTGTAGACCCTGTTGGAGGGGAAAAACACATGGGCGATTGCAAACGGTGGTAAGTTGAAGCTGGCCCTAGCTACAAGCGGAACAATAACCACAATCCATGTATGGGAAAAGAGGGAGAACAAAGAAAAAGTGTTGTTAAAATTTTCAGTGAACGACTGTATTATCCCTCACATCCGTGAATCTAAATCAATGAGTGACATCTGGAAAAGCCTCAAGGACCCGTACGAGAATAAAAACACAAATCACCTGTTGTTTTTTAAAAGAAAGATTATATCCATTAAAATGGAGGAGAATGAATCAGTGGCTGCGTTCATCTCTCAAATCAAGGAGCTCAGAGATAAGTTGGGCGACATAGGAGAGAAAATGTCAAACACTAACTTTGTCACAATTACCATGAATGGTATGACTGCTGACTATTAGATGTTTATCACAAGTTTGAATGCGAGAGAGAAACCCCCCAATTTCGAAGAATTGAGAGGAATCCTGATGCAAGAGGAAGAGAGGCAGATGACTATGAAACCCCTAAGTTCATCTCTTTCTCTAATGGTGAAGAATAATCCCTTCAGATGGAAGACAAATGCATGACAAAAAGGAAGAAGTACACCACAGAGAAAACTGCCTTAAGGTATGTCCTCAAATAGAAGTGATCCAGGACCCAAATGTTTTTATTGTGGTAGAGTTGGTCACATAGCTAAAAACTGCCAGAAGAAGAATTTTGATGAAGGTCACCATAGACATAAGAAGCATGCATGACACTTTGCTGATGAAGATCAAAATCAGAATATTAGATTGTTTGTATCTGATTCTACTTTCTCCAATGAGCATGATGAAGTAGAAACTTG
>APFE031383009.1:17306-30506 GCA_000404065.3 Pinus taeda
GGGGGGGACTTGTCCCCCTCGCGGGAGTCCGAGGGCCAGTAATCCCTCGGTGGGGGCTCGGGGGCAACGCCCCCGAAGCTAAAAATAGATGTAAAATTGCATTGTAAAAGTACAGTAATTTCTAGTCTATCTGGGCCGTTCATTAGGAAGATGATTTGACGATAGAACTTATGTTTATTTTAGGGTTTTTTTTGCCCTAGAAGGCAACCCCGCTCTTTGTATGAGGGCATTGTATTTGAGGTTGTGATATAGATGTGTATTCCCAGAGCGAGAAATAGAGAGGTGAGGCTGTGAGAGAAAACATAGGATATTACAGTGGATTTGTTGTAGGTTGTGTCTCTTCATTTTGCTGGATAATAGAAAGGAAGGACTGGCTATTCGAGGTGGACATAACCCAAACTGGGTGAACCACGTATATCTGTGTCTCTCTTGTTTTATGAGTTTTTTGTGTTTATATTTCTTCAATATTTTATGTGTTCCATTGCTCCATAATATATAATTTTATAACAACAACAACATCAACAATATAAAAATGAAGATGTGGATGGTACAAATGCAGGTAGCAGGCCAAGTCCACCAAGGGATGATCAGAACAGATTTGAAGCGAGTCCACTACTCAGGAGATCAGGAAGGAAAATTTAGTGTCCAACAAGATATAGGGATCATGCTCTTATAACTAGTATGTTAAATGTTGTTGAACCCTATAATTATAAAGAAGCAAGTCAATATAGTGAATGGAAGGTAGCCATGGAAGAGGAATATGAGTCAATACTTCAAAAACAAACTTGGGATTTAGTTGAACTACCTGAAGGAAAACAACTGATAGGTTGCAAATGATTATACAAGCCTAAATTTAAATCAGATGGGAGCATAGACAAATGTAAAGCTAGGCTGGTTGCAAATGGGTACTCGCAGAAAGAAGGCATAGACTATGAGGAAAACTTCACCCCTGTAGCTAAATTAAACACAATCAAAATGTTAATTTCCTTAGCTACCAAACATCATTGGATGATACACCAACTAGATGTGAATTTTTCATTCTTAAATAGGGAATTAAAAGATGAAGTGTATTTAATGCAACTTGAAGGGTTTGTTAAACAGGGGGAGGGACATTTTGTCTGTAGATTGAATAAAGCATTGTATGGACTAAAACAGGAACCCAGGTCATGGTATGATAAAATTGATTCATTTTTCCTACAACATAGTTATAAAAGAAGCAAGAATGACCATAATATGTATATCGTGTTTGATGAAATGGGGAAAATTGTTTTGATTTCTTTATATGTAGACGATCGTGTCATTACAGGAAATGTTGATGAACTCATTAAAGAAATCAAAGAGAATATTTCATAGGTTTTTGAGATGAAAGAACTCAGAGAGTTACACTATAGTTTGGGTCTTGAAGTCTGGAGGGATTTTGGCCAGACTTTTCTATCTCAAGGAAAGTATGTCAGGAGTTTATTGAAAAAGTTCAGAATGGATCAATGTAAAGTAGCATCAGTGCCTTTACAAAAAAACATCAAACTTCAGAGTAATGATGGTTCAGAGGAGTTTGATGCAACATTATATAGACAACTGGTTGGGAATCTAATTTACTTGACTACAACTAGGCCGAATTTGGATTTTGCAGTTATTGTATTGAGCCAATTCATGTCAAAGCCTCTTGAGAATCATTGGGTTGCAGTGAAAGACGTCTTACGATATCTTCAAGGTGTTGAAGAAAGTGTAACTAGGTTCGGTCTTCATAATGACATGATATTTGTATTTGATGTAAAAAAAGGAAATAATTTATTTTTGTAATCTTGCTACATGGGTTTCATGAGCAAGAAGTGTCTCTAGGTAAAAGACTTCTTCTTGATGTCTTTAGGATTTATTTAAATGTCAAAGAGTCATGTAATGTGTGTAGAAATTATTTATGAGTTCATGTAAATATGTACAAGTATTCAAATTGTGTAACAACCCTCCAAGATGAAGAACAATGCCTCAGAAGAAAGCTCATCGAAATCTGCAAGCAAAACAACAAAAAAATCTTATGTTAGCTCCAAAATGAATTAAATATACAAATGGATGTCACATCAGCTTGAAAAAGGACATGTCAGTTCATAAGTACACATCGTCTCTAATGTATCGACATAACCACTATAAAAACCCATCTAGGGTCAGTGAAAAATATGAAGAAAAAAATTTCGGATTGTTTCTGGGAAAACTAGTGTCTTGTCGAACGACTAGCCCTCTAGGTTTGGAAGCTGCCATAGAAACAACAGTTTAAAGCAATTCAATGATTTCTTCTATGTGTAATAGATAAGAGAAAGATAATGGAACCAACCTGGATCTTCCGCTTAATCCCTTTCTTGATCTCTCTCCCCCTTGACAGAGCTTGCAACTCCTCCCCTTACTTAACCCACTTGGAGAGTACTTGCACAAGTACAACAACAAAGAACCGTCAAAGCATCATGATCTATTACAACATAAACATTACAGAATTAGATATATAATGAACAAATGATAACATTCACAAACGATAACATTCACGATTGCACAATCATATGGAAGAAAACTTGAAAAACTTTATTAATAGAAGGGAGAATTACAACCCAGTTGTCTGATCCAGCATCATCCTCCCAGCTTCAATCCCTCTTCACCTCATGAAATAGCAAGATCACACCAACAATACAATGTTCTTCCCTCAATTACAAACTATTAGCACTTCCTTGCAATTCACAATCTTCCAACCTCTAGATCTCTTAGATGAGGGATCCATTTATAGATGTGTGCAAGGGTGTGAGTCATCCATGGGGTTTGATTAGTGTCATTCCACTTGTTACAATTGGTTCCACTTGGATATTTCTTGGATCTCTTACTCATCTCTGGGCAAATTCAGAGAGACAAGTGTCATAGGAGAATTTTCTAGAAGATTCCATGAGAAACCACCTAGCAAATTGTCTTGGACATTTGTCCATCCTCGCCCATCGCACCCTATAGAAGGCCTAATCAATATGCATTTCACCCTGGCAGTACCACTCAGTATGCATCGTACTTTGCCAGTGGAGCAGATAGTATGGTTCAGTTTAGGCTATTTCTGGATGGTTTCTCAGGTGGAACTTTTGGGGAATGATGTAATCAGATGACTATGTTCTTTTAGGGTATGAAACAATTTTCTTAGGGGTTGATGAGCCCTAGTTTATCGACATATAAGTTTGGGATTGATGTGCCCAAATATGTCTATAACGGTTTCCCCCTAAAGAATGAAGTCATAAATATTGATGTCGGGTGAAATGCTTTATCATGAGGATCCAAAGTTTCGAACTGGAAGGTGACTTGCATAAGTTACAATACAATACATCATCATAATATAATTTTCATGATCTAGCTAAGGGAGGCATTCTAATGCTTAGCTTTATAAATTCATTTCATGTACATAGATCAGATAGTCATCTGTAGATGCAGACTGGTGATTCTTCAGATGTAGAGTCATCATCCATGGTTCGGATGACCATCTATGCAGCGCCTTTGTACATTTGATGTTTTTATATCCCTTAATATATCGCAGCCCAGATGGATGAAACTAGATCGGGGTCTTCAAACTCGTTCAATCTTTGCCCGATGTACAAGTCAATCCATGTGAAGAGATGTTCTGAAGTCGAACATGGAAAGACATCGCCTGATTACCAGCCAATAATGTGAGTTGTTAACAGACATAAGAGGAATCACTGATAATGATAATTGTTGAGCCCCAAACTTGCATCTTTCCTACACATTTTTCTAGCTTCTTTCCATTCATCTGAACCTCCTAAACCATCAATATCATTGCATATTATTTATAAAAGAGCATTTAAAAGTGGTTTCTTGACTATGTCTTTGTGTTGCTGTTTGAACTAGATTTTTGCTTATGAGCTGCGAAATCTTGTCACTTTCCGTAGCCAGCTCAAATTTCCACAACCATTTTGTTAAAGTCTATATTGCAAGTGTCTTCAGGCAAATCGAGCCACATGGGCAAGTTGAAAACGAAGTGGATATGGACCGAGTCCTATTGGCTCAGTCGAATTCATCAAAAGAGGCCATAGTCAAAGGTAGTTAGGTGATGGTCAACCTAAGAGTCCTACGGTGACAAAACTCTATTTTTCACCACGTGAAGACTTGCGTGGTCGTTTCTAAATCTCAAGGGACATACCAACACCTGTGGACTGCTCCATAAGCTAAATCCAACAGCCACCCTCCAAAGATTTAATCTTCACGGCAGCCATAATGCTAGATTCCTGGACATGGTTGTTCACATGTCTCTTATCAGCGCAGATTGTAGGAAAGTAGTTATGTCATCCTTTGTTATAAATAATGTGTTCTCATACGCATATTAGTTAGCTTTTGTAATGTAATTTTGACTGTCAATGAGCCCACTGTGTTGTGACTTTGTTTTTGTGTTATGACTGCATTTTGAATACATGAGAAGACTCTGTTTATAAGCTCAATTCTTGGTTGATAGTTTTTGCCCAAGGACTGTGCAGAGGGCCCCTGCACATGCCGATGTTTTGTTTATTGCTATATACTTTCATGCTTTATTTCCTTACGTTCATTATGCCATAGTTATTCACGTGTATATATCACATCTCTTATGGTATTAACGTTTTGCTTCTATCCATAATTTTTCATGCTTTATACTGTTGTTAACTGATCAGTGTCTTTGTTCCAGATTACAGTAGGCAGCCTGGGCATTTGCATATAGTTTTATAATGACTAATGACATGGAATCAGTCTTGTCCTTCTACTGATTTATTTTTCTTAGTTTTTAATTCCAGCACTGTCTTATTTATTTCAGTTTTGTACATTTGCTTTATTAGTTAGATTAGATATTAAATTACTCATGTCATTATCAGTTACCTCCGAAAGCCTAGCGAGACTATGGTGAGGATTGAAGGAATGAGTGTGTAGTTTGATATTAGTTTATTTTTCTGCAAGTTAGATATTAAATTGCTCATGTCATTATCAGTTACCTTCGAAAGCCATAGCGAGACTAATGGTGAGGGATTGAAGTATGAGTGTGTAATTTGATATTAGTTTATTTTCCTGCAAATTAGACATTAGATTGCTCAATTTGTTTATGATGACCTCCGAAAGCCATAGCGAGACTAATGGTGAGGGGTCAAAATATGAGTTGATATAATTTGATTTTAGATTTACTTTGCTTGCAATTCTTGGATTTCTTTGAGCACAGTTTCTTTTGTATTTAGACAGCAGCAAGGATAATGGGTTTTATGATCAATAGTTCACAGTTTGTTTGACTAGTATAATGGCACATTTTCATTTTCTTTTAGGAATTAATTTTGTCATTGCATGTTTTAAACCCCTTTTGAAGTTTGAAGTTTGGAAAATCATTATAAAGGACATCATTGCCTTGAACATTTATATCCATACTTATCTTTTAGAATTTCCCTCTCACATTAGGAAGCCAACCAAGATAAAAACCCCCAAAGCAAATAAAAAAACCAAAAATGACAAAAAGTAAGAGATAGGTTATCTTGCACATATAGTGCGCCGCACTTCGTCAGCTTACGAATCCTGGATTGACAATTAAATGCAGCAATTTAGGACACACTAAATTGACCAAACAATAATGACTCTCAAGGTACCACAATACAATTCACATGGTGTGAATATATGATCTGATGTCGAACACCATGCAAAATCTTTCGGTTGAAGGCCATTGATGTCAACCTGTCGCCGGAAGTGAGAAACTTGCCATTGATGTATGCAAGCTTCAAAGCACTGAAAGGGGTGTTTATAAGTCAACTTCTTGGATAATGAGTTGATGTCAACAAGAAGTGACTCATCGTAGGAAGGCCTCGATGTATCCACATCTATGACACGAAACGAAGCAAATGATTTATGGAGGTGAAAACGAACTGACGAGACAAGGTTCAAGAATGGCGGTCATGAAAAAAATGAAGGTTAGAGGTATTGCAGTGGATGAGACATTAACTGGATGGTGGTTTCTCAACTGAAAGACTTCTTTTGAACATGTCGACGACATTGAGATGAATTGGTAGCGTTAACCCCAAAAGATGGTTGGTATGAAAGACCAATGGTGAGATGACTGGTGAACGGAATAGTCCAACCCAACTCAATAATGGAGATAAAGTGAAAGTGTCATGTTCAAGAGTGACCTGCTACCATAAATTCTTCGAGTTTCTTCCCTTTTTCCCAGTCATTGCCGACCAGTACCTCTTTATTTTTTTCAAGCTTGAGGAGGATAACATATGCTTGTTCTATAATTTTCCCTTTGAGCAAACCTGTCGCTATGTTTTTACGAGTCTAGCGACAGTGAAACTCAATCTTGTCTAGAATGGACAAGTTTGTCGCTATTGTTTTAATGAGTTTAACGACAAGGATAACTCAGTCCTTTTCATGTTTAAAGATTTTGAAAAGGGACGAAAAGAAAACTCCATAAGTTCTTTTTCGTAAAATAATCCCTTGAGTCCGAAAAGGGGTAAAATAATACAAAAGGGATGACTTTTCTGATCACTTTAACGAGCCGAAAAAGATAAGTGTGTTAGTGTCAGTCTGTCCAGCCTTCCTCCAGTGATCAAATATGCTCTTACAAAGTGGTCTCAGAGTGTCAAGGTCAAATTTTGTCATTTCAGTGAGTCTTCAAGCAAAATTTGGTCACTAGGCATTAGGTCTAGGGTTTGCTTTCACTCCTTTCAAAGTTGCCCAAATGTCAGTCTATGTCACTATTCAGCTTAGTCTATCATCATTCAGAAGGTTGTTATCATCATGTCAAGTTCCATTGGGTCATTTTACAGCTTTTTCTTGCTTCAGTTGTGCCTAGGCAAGGTTCATTTCCCTCTCTTAGGGGTTTCGAGGTAATTTCTCCTGGATGGTCAAATCATCGAAAAAACTTGTATCCTAATGTTCACACACATTCCCCTATCCTTAATGTACCTTATTAAACACTTCCCATCACTGAGATCCCCCAAATTCCTCATTTTTGCACAAACCCTAGTTTCTTGCTATAACCTGGCAATTTTCTAGGTTGGGCCTATGTTTTTCCCTTTTGGACCCCTTCCCCTCACTCAATCTCTGAGATTCCACTTTCCCCTACTTCCTAACATCTCTCCCTACTTCCAAAAATTTCGCCAAGAATTTATAAGCCCCTTATCCCCTTCATTTTGCTTCATTTCGACAAAATGCCTTGTTTCACACATCGGGATAGGTTTCACTAAAATGATGTTTCTGAGCAATAAAAGATGAATTTTGGACAACTGAGAGAGGTTTTTGTCCACAACAGGCCAAGAAAGAAAAAATCCTTCACTTTTTACACAAGTGTCATGGTTTTATAGAAATGTCAACAATACAATCGCCTCGGGAGAGTTGATGCACCTCTGAAGTGACCTTGGGAAAATCAAGTTTTCTCCTAGCTTGGTTGGCCAAATAACTTTCTTGATGAGTCAAAGGATAACTAGACAAAAAGATATTTCCAATGAGCTATCATGCGCTCAATTTGGAGTTGAGAAAGGCATTCAAAAGTTGACTGCAACAGCACTCTGCCTTGAGGTAGCCTCATTTGGCACATTTTGACTAGTCTTGGGAGATTTGATTTTTGACAAGGCAAATGAACTCCAAATTGAAAAATTCCAGTTGGGTTGGAAATTAGACTCAAATAACTTTCCAACGAGCTATTCTTCACCTAATTTTGACACACAGAAGGCCTCCAAAAGTCTCTTGCAAAAAGGAACTATGCACAGGCTCTATGCGCTGCGCGCCTCAAGCCCAGTGCGTCGCGCGCCTCCCTGTGCACCGCGCGCCTCGCGCGACGCATAGGATTGGGAGGTCCAAATGAAAAATGGCTTGCAGTTTTGGATTTTTCATGAGAAATCATGAATTTTGGTACTTGGACAAGAAATTTGGGCAAGTTTTGGGTCCTCAAAAGGTCAAAAAACATCCAAAAAATGACCTCACTGCCCCTTTTTGGACACACAGGAAGCAGTCTTGGGAGAATGCACCTTTGGAGGGGCAAATGGACACCAAATTGGAAAATTCCACTTGGGTTGGAAAGTAGACATCTAGGGCTTTCCAATGAGCTATCATGAGCTCAATTTGGAAGCCGGGAAGTGCCCCAAAATCAGGCTGAAAGGCGCGCTCCGCGTAGAGCTCAGGCGCGCAGCGCATAGAGATTTTTGGTCAAATTTTCACTTTCCAGCTCAGAATTTCGGCCAGTTATGACCAGTTTCACCTCTTGATGTGATTTTTGACCCAGCTTGATGTAATTTTATGTACATGATGTAATTTTGACACTTAGTTACTTGTTCTAGAAGATTCATTCACCAAAGAGTGAAAATTTAATGAATGAATTGGTTTCCTACCTTATAGAGGCAAGTTGTTTTGACTGCCTAGATTGTAGTGCTTTGTTTAGAGTTGGTTGAAACAGCTCCTAGGATGATGAGCTCGACCCCTAGAGGAAAGGGAATGGGTTGGATTTCCTATATTATGTAATTTCTTAATCATTTTCAGAGGTTGGAGAGGTTGGACTCTTGGGAAAAGCTTGACACTCTATTGTACATATTTTATCTGCATTTTTGGCAAAGGAAAGACCAGGGTTTTGCAGCACTATTTGGGATTCATGTGGCTTTATGTGTTGATGGTGTGCTTCTTTCAGTATTTGTAAGTTGTTTATGTGTATCGCTTTCCTTCTCTTATCTTCTGCAATTGAACAAATGAAGTGTTAAGGTAGAATCCATAATTTGCTATGCTCTGCCTTTAAGTTTGTTTAATTTTCCATGTTTTCATCTGTTTATGGAGAATCTTTGAAAGTTTATTGCTCTCCTTAACTTCTCACCAGTGAGATCTAGCCATTCATTCCCTTTAAAAGCATCAAGACGATCGCCTACTGTGCCCCAAATAGACCTCTGCAAAAACTGTGCCTCATCCCCAAGCCCAAATTGCCTTTCCCTTAGATTCAACAAAATTCTAAAAAAATCAATTACAAAACTCCTTGTACTTCATACCTAGCGTAAAATTAGTTATCAATTTAGTCATCTCGAGCCTCATTGATCACCTTTTGCCGAGATTGACCTGGAGAGAGCCCTCTCCTGTCCTCGTAGGGCTAGCTACGAGGTTGAGCGTGGTTTGATGTAGTCTCGAGTTTTACCTTATTTTAGCCTAAGGTAGATTTGAGCGCTAACATAGTGGCAACCATACTGGGGAAGAACTGGTTTTCTTGTTAGTATTATTTGATTTATAGCTGCAGACGGAGTCTGAAGTCACGCCAGGTAGCCTTCGAACTGCACATTGCTCTGCGAGTGCATAGTAGATAAACAATGCTTTAGTCAATCTCCGGTCTAGCTTGTAATCGTAACACTTAACTTATAAATTGCCCCAGTACATGTATCGAGTTCAAATCTGATGGTTGATGGTGGAAAACGATCAGACTTAGGAAGGCTGAAAACATTCACCTGGCGACTCCATTCACTGAAAAATCCAGAAATCAATGCTTCATGGTGACTTCACTGTAGGGAGATCAGTAGCCGTGAGATTTTCAAGATGGACCGAATCATGAGAAGATACGCTCCCATGAGCCAAGATCACATTCCAGGTTTTCCGAATAAGATGCCCAAGGTAGATTGGTTAAGGAATCTACCTACGTTTAACAATGATGGTAAGAAAGATGCTGCTTTACATCTGGTTAGATTTCACATGCATATTCGCAAGTTAAAGGTGGATTTTCCTGAAAATTGCTTGATGAAGATATTCATGGCCACTCTGGAAGGTGAAGCCCAATCTTGGTATGAAAATTTTCCGCTAGCCTGTATTTATTGTTTAAAAGATTTTCATGCCCTGTTCATTGAAAGATATCAAGCGTCTTATCCATCATTAAAATTAGTTCATGACTGTTGCAAAAATGCTTCTACTTTTATTGAAAGCCTTGAGAAATATTACGAAGATGATAATTTCATGGATGATGAGATCATGGAGGCTCTGTATGAGAATCTATTTCAGCAAGATGAAGAGAACCTAGAGGATACCTATCAAGATGATCAGGAAATTTTGCAGCAGAATCAAGATCAGCAGGTTGAAGATGGCCACATGGCTGAAAATGATGAAAGGGAGAATGTTATTTCAGATATGTACATAGAATAAGACAACATGCATGAAAGTCAAGTTTCAATTTCAGAATGTGATAAAGTCAAGTCAGCCATTTCAAATCTAGATTCAGATCGTGATGATGAAGACAACCTTGTTGTGAATCCCATGAAGGAGAGCTCTATTGTCGAGATCATCTGGAATGAAGAAGACAAAGTGATTGACCAAAGCCTTCATGAGGAGGTAATCTGGTCATTTCATGGACAACAAGATGAGATCTTTGTTCAGGTAAGTGAGAAATCCTCTTTTGATAACTCAGTGGTAAATGATAATTTGATTGCCATGTCATATGAAGACAATTACTGTTTGAGCAAAAGAAAACAAAAAGAATTATCTCCTTTGTCTGAAGATGAAATAGATCAACTCTTGAAAGGTCATGTTACCGCCCAAGCTAAAGCAGATTTGCAGTGCACACATGGTCAAGAAAGTGTTGATGAAATCTCTTCCTCTTTTGAAAATGATGACGGCCTTGTAATTAGTTTTATAGATCAGCAAACAGATAATATTTTCTTTCACAAAGATGATAAGGCTGTCAATCTTGAAGATTGTTTTTTGTTTAAGAATGACCTAGACCATGAATATGAGGAGTATGAGCTTGAGAGAGACAATATGCCAGGATTTCTCATGGTCAAGGAACCTACAGCTAACACTCAGATGGAAGAAGCACATACTTCTCTATGCATTCCTATCCCTCGGAAATCAATTGTTCTTTCAGATCAGAATGAAGGGAGTATCATGGATTTGAGACTTCTGCGATTTGCATTCTGTGTGGTTGCATCTTCCAGATTCATCGCATCTGTTGTTTTAGTGCATCGACGTTTCGAACCATCCACTGTGGTTCATCATCAGGATGAGAATTATTGAAGAAGTCAGAGATGGGTGAAGGTGAATAAATAGGTGAAGATGAGGGAGCGTGCAGGACCGACAAGTTCCAGATATGAGGAGTGGTTTGTTAATTAAATTTAGGATGGAATTTATTTTTATTCTAATAAAGGGTTTAATATAATTTTCATTTATTCTTTTATTTATTTGATTGTGTTTTAAATCAGATTGACCTAATCGTGCTTTCGGTTATGGATGGTCTTATTAGTTCATTTGTATAAATGTTTATGTAAAATCATTATGCTTAATTATTATGTTTTGATGTGATTTCTTGTGTTTTTAATCTAAATGTAAGTACTTTATTCTTTTTTATACCTTTACATGTAAGTTGATTGGTTTAATGTATTAAGATATGTATATATTGATTTATTATGTTATGATATATATTGATATATATATATATATTATATATATATATATTTATATGTATATTATATATATATAATATTTTTTGATTATAATATATGTTAAGCTTTAATTTTAATGTATGTTGATTTAATATATATATTAAGTTTTGTTTTAATATATTGTGATATATATAAATATTGATTTAATAAGTATTATGTTTTTGATATAATTCCGAGTGCATTGTGAATTAAGATTAGCAATTTACATATATGTTGATTGATTCAATATATTAAGATATATATATATTATTTTAATGTGTTTATGATATATATGTATGTTTAATATATATAGAATTTTATTATGGAATTAAATTAATTGGAAATGGTGAAGGGTATATAGATTGATTTAATATATTAAGATATATATATTATTTCTTTTTGTACTTATCTATATGTATGTTAATCTTTGTACCTATCTATATATATATTATTCATTTTTGTACCTATCTAAATGTATATTGATTGATTTAATATATTAAGGTATGTATATATTATTTTAATATGTTTATGATATATATGTATATTTAATATATATAGAATTTTATTATGGAATTAAATTAATAGGATAAGGTGAAGGGTATATTGTATTATGAAGGTGAGGGAAATTGATCAGACGAAGAGATGAGAGGGAAAAAAGGAAACGGGGGACTAGGAAGTGGCGGAATCTTCTCTTATTGTGGGAATCCAGTTATCGCTTATCTTCCAACCGTCATCGCGATTTAGGTTATCAGGGTGTTTTCTTATTTCAATTGCTTCTCTGAATTTCCTATGGTGGTAATGATCAATTTTGGCCATGACACAGAAGTCTTCGATGCAAATGTGGTGATTGGTTTTGCTTGAGTGCTCAGCTAAGGCTGAGGTTTTGGAGCGGTTATGGTTAATGTCCGCCGCATGTTCTTGAATCCTTGTTAATATCGATCGGCCGGTTTCACCAATGTATGACTTTCCGCATGAGCAAGGGACCAAGTAGACCCCTTTGTGGTGTTTAGGGTCAATAGGATCTTTCACCGATTTAAGGCATCTACTAATTGTTTTCAAAGGTTTGAACGCGGTTTTTATTTTCTTCTTTCTTAAGATGTGAGCAATTTTATCAGTGGTGCCTTGAATGTAAGGGAGGTGAACTGTACCAGAATAATCATCCTTCTGATGCTTGTTCATGGGATTTTCAACCTTCTTGAAAGCCTTGATCCCTTGGTGTTTTTTGTATCCATTCTTCTTGAAGACCTCCAAGAGGTGGTTCTTTTCTGCTGCTGGATCTCAAGACAAGATAGTGCTACAGGATTATCAAGATCCCTTCGGCATCCTTTTGCAAGCACTAGAGAAGATAAATGTTGCCTGGTTCGTTATCATAAGCCTTGGTTTCAGTGGTTATTGTGAGTTGCCTACATGTACATCATTCCGCCTGCTCGAGAAAAGTGAGAGTAGAAATTTGGTATGTAGCCATCTATTGGATTGGTTACATTGGAAATCTCATTACACATGATTTGTACATATTTCATTAGTATGCAGGTGGTTGTCATCATGATTCCAAATCTTGATGGATTGCTGCCTTTTTTTTTTTCTAAAAACTTTGTAAAGTCTTGTTTTAAGTCAGTCATGAGTCATTTGTGTTTGGTCTGTTGAGTGAGTTTTTCAAGTTATTTCAGTTTGCCATCGAGTCGGTTTGAGTCAAGCTTCAGTCAGTTTTCAGTCAATTTTTCATTCAATAAATGAGTCAAAGTCTTGTGTCGTTTGCCGAAATAATGACTCCATCGCCCAATGGTTGAAAGCACTGGTC
>APFE031383015.1:0-12285 GCA_000404065.3 Pinus taeda
CCTGCCTTTGCCTCTTCCATGGCCTCCCTAGAAAACCAGTCCTTGGTATCTCGGTGGCATCACCCACTCTTGTCCGCCACTGTGGCCAAGAACATGCTCTAATACCACTATAATAATCCTATGGAAAATTTGCAGTGATAACAAAGACATGAAATAATTTCCAAAACAAAATGTACTCAACAATTGACACAAACAGAAATTTCTTCATCAAACACCCCACTGGCTCATTTTGATTAATAAAATATACTAGAGTACAATAGAAGATGGATGACATGCACCTGGGCTTGCACAAGGCAAGCTACAAGCGACATGTGATCAATACAAAAGAGCCCATGTGCTGCAGAAGTGTTTCTCTCCAGAAAACTATGTTGTTCCTCCAAATCTGCACTGTTGGCTGACTTCAAGCTCTGATTTCTCCCCTCAAAACAACCTAGAAATTTGTGTAAATTTAAGTGTCATCCTTGCCAAAAACCCAGAAAAACCCTTTCTAGGTTTTTGAATCCGATAAGTTTTTTAATCTAGGTGTTCTTCTTCTTTCTTTACAGTCACAAGCATCCACCTAGATTTCTTGTTTTCTGAGGATGATTTTTTCTTTGATTTTCAGAAGTGCCTTTTCTATAATCTGATTTGTTTTTGAATCTAGATGCACCACTTCTTTCTTTGAAGCACCACTATCGACAAACCAACTATCAAATGAATCTACAAAAGAAGAATGGAAGCAGAAATAAGAAAATATTTTGATTGAGTTCCCACTACATTATTTCTATACCTTGGATTTCTTAGGATGATTTTTTCTTCGATTTTCAAAAGTATCTTTTCTATAATCCGATTTGTTTTTGAATCTAGGTGTTCTTCTTCTTTCTTTACAGTCGTACCTATCAGCTTCCACACACCCCACAGTGTGGGCAAGCTAGTCGCCCCATAATGCCTCAGTTCATGGAGGAGGCTGAGCCAGAGAGAGAGTCGGACCCGGTTGCAGACTTGGTACATTCTGTTGCATCAGGCATTGATGAGTATGAGGGGTTGGATGGCCGGATCAAGAGGGTGATGTCCTTTGGAGAGTACATCCACCTCAAGGAGAGGCGCACTACTGGGGCTGGAAGCCACTATAGTGAAGGAGCATCCAACAAAGATGTGCAAAAGCTAGCAGGGAAGGTCACACTTCTGAACTTCGATGGGTCAGCAAAGAGCTCAACCAGGGCATGGATCCAAAAACTTGATACATATCTTCACTTGAATCCCATGAGGGAAGTTGATGCCATACATTTCGCCACCCTTCACATGGAAGGGGATGCACAGGAGTGGTGGTACCACGCACTGATCACGTTGCGGCACCTTCCACTTATACAGAGTTTAGTAGGAGATTGTTGGAGAGATTTGAGAGGAAGGACCCGGAGCTACACTTCAGACAGACTAGCAGCACAGAGGCCTACATTACAAAATTCCAAAGACTCGCAGTGATGGTGACAGATATTTTGGAGGCACGGTTGATCATTTTGTTTGTAGAGGCGCCTGCTAAGCCTCTGCATGGATGGGTGAGGGCTTACAAGCCCACATCACAAGTTTATGCTATTTCTAGGACTTGGGACATGATCAATGCAATACCAAAGAACCAGGGCTTTGTTCCCACAAGACCCACAGCCCCACAAGGAAACAGAGATGTGAGGCCACCACAGAGAGATGGAGGACATATCCAATTGGATGATGACACCCGTAGGGACCTCAAGAGGAGGAGGTTTTGTCTCACGTGCTAGGAGCCTTGGGCAACGAGGCACTAGTGCACCAAGGGCAAACCATTTCATCGAGGTGTTCTCAGATAGCAAGCCTGAGGAGGAGAAGGTTGTGGAAGTAGAGGAGACAAGAGATGAGGGAAGACCATCATCAGGAGGGCCACCACCACCACCACCTAGAGGAGGGTCGTTTAACCCAACAGGGGGAGTCCTCGCTTCACTTCAAGGCGTGTCAAAGTATTTGACTCTCAGGGTCAAGGGGACTATATAGGGACAGTGTGTGTCAATCCTAGTTGACAATGGGCCACCCACAATTTCATTGATGCCCAGATGGTGGAGCGTAGGGGCATTCAGACAGCGACATTTGAGGGGTTCTCAATTTTGGTACCCGGAGACCGGACCATGCAGTGTACTAAGTATGTACCCAAGCTAACCTTGAAGATGGGGAACTACTCACTCACTAACCATTTCTTCATGGTTGATGTCCCAAACACCAATGTGGTGTTGGGTGTCCAGTGGTTGTATGTATTGGGGAAGGTCACTACTAATTGGCAGAAGCTAGAGATGGAGTTCAAGGGGCCGGATGGGAAGCCGGTAATGCAGAGGGGAATGCACTCTTATCTCCCTCAAATAGTTTCAACCCACCGGATGGAGGCAGATTTGTGACATGGGGACGTGGAGTGGGCAGTTGAGTTGCGGATTTCTGAGTCGGGGACACGGGCGTAGGCCACACATCTAGACATACTAGCCTTATTGGACAGCCACCAAGGGGTTTTTGGGGATGTTCCACCAGGTAGGTCGTAGACCGTGGATTTGAGCACACCATCAAGCTGGAGGAGAGGGTGAACGCAGTCATCACCACCCATTATAGGCACCCAAAGGCCTAGAAGGATGAGATAGAGAGGGCCATATGGGATTTGTTGAGATTAGGACACATCAGGCCTAGCTCGAGTCCATTTTCTTCTTCCGTGGTGCTGGTGAAGAAGAAAGATGGAACATTGCGCATGTGTATTGACTATCGAGCTCTCAATAAGAAGACCTTGAAGAACAGATATCCCATTCCACGCATCGATGAGTTGATAGATGGGCTTAGGGGCGCTAAATACTTCTCTAAGATAGATCTGTGTTTGAGGTATCACCAGATTCACATGAGGGAGCAGGACATTCCGAAGACTGCTTTTCGCTGCCACTATGGACACTTTGAGTTCTTGGTGATGCCCGTTGCGCTAACCAATGCTCCAACTACTTTCCAATCTTGTATGAACCACGTGTTCCGTGGGCAACTGAGGCGCTTTGTCTTGGTTTTCTTTGATGACATACTCATTTACAGCAGGACATGGGAGGACCACCTTCAGCACTTGGAGGAAGTGCTTCGCATACTTACTTGAGCAGCAGTTGTATGCGAATGTCCAAATGTGAGTTTCGACTAACGGAGATGTTGTAATTGGGGCATGTGATCGGGGAGGATGGCATGAAGGTGCATCAAGTGAAGATTCAGGCTATACTGGATTGGCCCACATCTAGGAACATGAACTTGAGGGGGTTCTTGGGCATTTGTACGTATTACAAGAGATTTGTGAGAGGGTTCTCACAGCCTGCAACACCTCTCACGGATTTGACAAAGAGGGGAGATTTCAAGTGGACGCAAGTGGCAGAGGAGACTTTTGAGCACCTCAAGACGGTCATGAGCAATTGTCCAGTTTTAGCCTTGCCGAATTTCACACGGCCCTTTGTGCTGGAGTGTGATGCCTCCGGTGAAGTGGTTGGGGCCGTTTTGACACAGGGGGGCCATGTTGAAGAAAGTGTAACTAGGTTCGGTCTTCATGACATTGTAATTATGAGTTTTGTAACAAGAAAATGAATTTATTATTATTCCTTGTTGCATGGGTTTCATGAGCAAGAGGTCTATTCACTTAGCGGCTCCCATTGAGAGCCTTAGGATGTCAAAGAGTCAATGTCATGCTCCTCTTGAGCCTATGTGTAATGTATACAAGTCAACCTAGTGTCTAGATCAGCCCTCCAAGACAAGCAAAATCCTCTTGAAGATGGCAAGAAGCAAAATAATGTAAATTTCAGTCCTGTCATCCTACAAATGAATTAAAAGGACAGTCATGTCATCTTAATTAAAGACACAATGGTTCACACTTATGTCAACTTATTTATGGAGGCATAACCACTATATATACCCCGCGGAACTTCAGAGAAGAGAGCAACAAATCGTGGACATCTCTAATATTTCGGACATCCTGAATCTTTGGATGAGGAGCAGAGATATCTTCGCATACATCTCTGAAGTCTCGGTCAAGCACAGTGGTACAGGGCCTCCAATGAGGTGCAAGAACTCAAGTCTGTGCAAACTTCGGGTATAATTACATTAAGTAATTACAGTGTGATCTTCTTGGTGGTAGCACTCTCAACTATGAAGTTCTCAGTGCAGGAAGAGAATCACAATCACGTTCTTGGCATAGTTATGATAATGAGGATCTCAACGATACACTCAGCATTCTCTCTAAACAAGTTATAGCCTCCATATGGTTGTGATAAGAAGAAGCTCGGTGATCCCACAGTGATGTATTATCATACTAAACACAGTCATGATTTCAGTAATGTAGCATTCATGATCTTGGTCATAATGAGGACAAGATCATGATCTCGGTGCAGCCCCCACACAGTATAGAAACCTTGTTGACATGGTGAAGATCTCAAGTAAGAGTGCAGAAATGATCTAAGTGAAGGAGCATCTATGGTGCAGTGATGATAATGATCTCAGCAGTGACAAAGAAGAGGATTGGTGTCTTGGTCTTGGAGTGGCATAGTAGGTCAAGGGTCATGGTCTTGGTATTCATCAATTGGAATCTCTATAAGAAGAATTTTGTGTGGGTTTTCCTCTCCAAGAGGGAGAGGTTTTGGCCCTGGCAGAAAGCCAACATGGTGTGTTCTTGTCTCTTTGTTTTTGATAACTATTTGATGAATATAAGAAGACACTCTAATAAGAACAAGTGAAGATTGTGCTAAGAAGAAAAATTAAAATACCTCACAATAGTTATCATGCTAGAAGAATCACATTAACTCTAATTGCCCTACATTCTTCAACATGGTATCAGGGCTAAGGTGCTGAAGTCAAAGGAAGGGCAGTAAAAAGAGACATTCAAGGATCATCTTCAAGAAGGGCATAAAAGCAAGTTGAAGGGCGTTGTCAAAATTGGAGGATCAGTCCACAATAGTAGTCTACATCAGGAAGGGCTTTTGTCTATGCAATCAGGAGACAATCTACAACAGCAAGATCTTTTGTCTCCACGGGCATCATCATCAAAAGGCCACCAAGACTCTCATCAAGCGGTCTACAAACCAATGAAGACCAAAGGACCTCAAAATCGAAGACTATATCAGCTCGAAGAAGGTCCAAGTCCTAGAAGCAATCTTGATCTAAACTACAAAAGAAGGCAAATGTAGAAATTTCTGTTTTCCCACCCCAGTTTTCAGTTTCACCCTATTTCTCCCATGTAGTTAAATGCCCTTTCCCATAACCATACATTCAACAAGCTGGAAAAAAATAAATCTGCTAAAAACACAAATTCTGGAAATTTTACAGAATGCTGGAAATTGTAGAAATAAAAATCAGCAGTAACAAACAGTCATTAAAACACATTTAAACACTGAGATTTTTGGTCAATGTGAGCCTGGAAAAACCCCCTACAACTCTTGGGGAAAACCAGTTTGACAACTCTTCTTTATTTCTGGAAAATGCCTTTTATAGTGAGAAAATTTTCAACAAAAAATTTCAGCAAAACAAATTTTTCCAGCAAGCAAACTTATCTGTTTTTCAGCCTATCAGACAATCTGGAAATTTGTTGTACGAATTGTACGGATGTACGAAGTGTGCGGATGTACGGGCCGTACAGACCGTATGGATAGCCGTACGAGCTGTACAAAGACAAACAGACCTCGGTTTCCGTGCAGAAAATCACCACCTCGAAATTCGTGCCCAAAAATCAGTTTTTCCCTATTTGCTCAGCAAAAATCTACCTTTTATGCTTGTTCTTCAGCTATACGGATTTGCTGAAGTGCTGCCTTGGTATGTGTGCCAAGCTGCTGCCTCTTTCTCCTTCCTGTCCAGAAATCTTCCTTGCTCTCTTGCTCTCCTTCTCCCAATCTGCTCATGAAAGAATTAATGATCTTTTCCTCCTTTAATATAACTCCAAGTGACTTTTGGGTGATCCAAGTGACTTTTGGGTGATCTCTAAATCCAATGGCTGAAATAGATTTAGATCAATGGCTGAGATTTAATGCACTTTTAAATCTCATTTTCTATTTTTTAATTCACCCCACTTCAATAAAGACCCACTTAGTCATTTATTTCCAAAGTCACTTTTCCTTTCTAATTTTACATTAACTTTATTAAAGTCACTTTAAAATTAAACTTAGTAACTTAATCACTTAAAGTCACTTTTAAATTAAATTTTAACTTTATAAAAATTATAAAGTCACTTTAGGAGAAAAATTAAAATCTTTTGGACACTTTTCCCTAGGCCAAAGATCAAAGCCTAAGGGAACCACCTGTCCTCCGGTACCAAATTTCAAAGAGCATAAACCCTAGAATCCTACAATGGAAGCTTTGACCTATAATTCATTGACCCAAGTATGAAACCCATGCTTTAATAATTCAATTTCTCTAATAATAAGATTCCTTTCCTTTCTTTTGACAAACACATTACATCATAACTCAAATACAATTATGAAGACTGACACTAGTTACATTCTTCAACACTCCCTTGTACACACACACACACACAGAGGTACATGGAAGATCTCAAAATGATATGCTATATGAAGAGTCACAACAAACGCAATGCTACAGATTAGATCCCTGACCAGGGTACTCTAATCGGGTGGGACTAAGATGGACTCAAGCTTTAGCCACTTTAGGTAACATCAAGCTTTTAAGCTCTACCACCAACTTAGAGATCTAGTTGCGTATCCAAGGTCAGAGCTCCATGGTCAATGCCACCCTCCCCACTCCGAGATCTTGACATTAACTCATAGGCTGGCCAGATGCCCTCCCAAGCATCTTGCCATAAGATGCTTCATCTCTCATAAGTTAAATCAAATATATATCCACCACTCCAAGCATGCTTCGTATGTTCAACCTTTCTACGAAGAGATCCTGCACAATCACAACCCCAATTAGTAATAAACCTTCAAATATATATACAAGTAAACGCAAAGCTTCGGGGTCCTCAATCATTCTGATGCTACTTATATCGTCATCAATTTATCCAAATACAATTTATTAGAAGCTTTCTTCTTTCACTTCTTTAATAGCACCAAATACAGCCTCAATACTCTCAAGTCTTTGTGAACATCTGTCTATAGTACTTTCTTTTTTGGTTTCATTCTTACTTCTAGGGTTTCATAATCATGCCTTAACATTTCACGACAATATCTACTAGGTAAAATCAAGTCACAAACATTAATACATCGAAGTTAGATATGCAACAATTTTCACTGGGCTAGGGTTTCAAACATATGAACATCCACCTAGGGCTTCATTCCTAGGATCTTAGTATAACTATTACAAAGGTTTGTTCATAAACCCTCATTCTTAAAGATTTAGGGTTTCGATATATAACATAGACATTAACAACAAACCCTAAAGATCTAGGTTTTCTATCATGAAAAGACGAAAACTCTAAACATCAAAAGAATGGAATTTCTAGACTTTATCAACAAGCCTAAGTAGACTAGGGTTTCAACATTATTAACATTGACATTTCCCTAGCATCAAGAGGCTAGGGTTTTATAGTGAACCCTAAAGGTTAGGGTTTCACGAGGGTAGATTCAATCTAATGATTAATCACCCTAACAAGAATCTTTAAGATTCAAAACCCTAGACATAACAATGTTTGTAATGTAAAGAAAATTAAAAGAGAATTAACATACTTTCTCTATGAAGAGAACCTCGTAACAAAAGATCTAGGTTTTTTATCATAAAAATACGAAAACTCTAAACATCAAAAGAATAGAATTTCTAGACTTTATCAACAACCCTAAGTAGACTAGGGTTTCAACATTATTAACATTGACATTTCCCTAGCATCAAGAGGCTAGGGTTTTATTAGTGAACCCTAAAGGTTAGGGTTTCACGAGGGTAGATTGAATCTAATGATTAATCACCTTAACAATAATCTTTAAGATTCAAAACCCTAGACATAACAATGTTTGTAATGTAAAGAACATTAAAAGAGAATGAACATACTTTCTCTATGAAGAGAACCTTGTAACAAAACTTGTAGTTTAAGACATACCTTGAATTTTTCTTGAACAAACCTAGTAGGACATCGAATCTTGACAGGGTTCCTTTGCAACAAAACTTCTTCCATGCTTCAAGTCTATCCTTTGAAGTCTCCTCCATAACCTCTGAGCATTCAACAGGTTTTCCTAACCAAGGAAAGTATAAAGAAAAGGTTATTAACATACAATACAAACAAATCTTGATGTGAGGATGAAACCAAACATGAAAAGATGAAAAAAAGAACAAAATACTTATCTTTTGGTATGGTGGAGGCTCCCTCTTAATTTAGCTTTTTTGAGGGATACCTGCAACTTATCAAAATAATTCAAAAATGTTCTAACAAGACACGTTAGACCCACAAACTCTAGAAATCAAAACATAAGGGAAAACAATAGAAAACTTAGAATAGAAAACTAAGAAGGATATGTAAGAGAGGACTTAGTAGTGTAAGTCCTTGACTTCCAATTCTTTAGTCTTGTTATTCTTAGGTGGAGCTTCATCGGTGATATTTGCTTGTTCCCTATCTCTCTTCTTATTTCTTGGATTCTTAGGTCATTGAGTTTTGTAATGAACCATCTTATGACAGTTGTAGAATTCAATCTTGGAAAGTTCAATTTTCTTCTTTGGTCCTTTGAACTTCTTGAAGGTTCCCTTCTTCTTGTGATGAGCATAATAGGCATTAGAGGTATTTTCTTTTCAACCTCCTTGTTTTTTACTAATGAGATTTTGGCTTTTTCTTGGCTGCATGTATTCCACATTTGTTTGAATGTAGGAGTATCCTTCCAACTGCTAATCCCTGATGCAAAAGCACTCCAAGATTTTTGTAGTCCCAGAAGAGCTGCAATTACGAGCTCCTTTTTTGCTACAACTTCATCTATTGCTTGGAGTTCATCTCTTATTCTAGATATCCTTACAAAGTATGATGATACATTATCCTCTCTTGTCATCTTTATTGTTCATTCTCAAGGCTTGCTATTTGACCAATGTTCTTGATGGTGAATAATTTGGAGAGAGCCTCATACATTTCTTGGGCGGAGTCTATGTTGGATATGTATGGAATTAGGTTATCCTTTACTCCATCTACTATTAGATTCATGGCCAATATTTTGGTTTCTCTGAACTTATCTTTCTCTGCTTCATCTGTAGGCTTCTTGACCTTTCCTTGAACAAAGTCCAAAACTTTGTGCTTAGTGAGGATAAGATCTATCCTCTTTTTCCATGCCCTGTAGTTGGAGGCTCCTTCTAATTTATTTTCTCCCTTCATTGTGATTGTCATATTGCTATCTTCTACTTTTCCTTGAAACCCTTTTCTTATATCTCCTTTCAATAGATCTTTAGTGTGCCTTTTTCCTTCTTTTTCACCTTAGCTCTGATACCATGTTAGAAAATCGAAAAGGCAAAAAACATTTTCTTATGTTGATAATTAGTTGTGATATTCTTGTGTTCTTATTAACTTTCTTATGTTCTTCTTTTATCTTTATTTCATTAAGCAATCATCAATACAAAACACAAAGATCAATGACACTAGATGTAGACACTTAGCCAGGGCTGAAACCCCTCTATAGGGGAAAACCCAATCAAACTTTCCATTAGGAAATTCAAGTTAAGATAGACCAAAAGACCTTCCTCCTCCATCAAGTCAAACTTCCAATTTGATTCAACAACCTTAAGTAGTTATTTTTTTGTCCAACAACAACCCAACAACAACCCAAAATTTCAGACCCCAACAACTTAGAACTACGACCCAGCCTTAGGATTGTAGTTTCGATCCTTCCAGCATCTTAGCAGCTTCACACGTGAGAGAGAGAGAGAGAGAATTTCGACTTCGTGTGCTTGATAGAACCTCCTTCTTCTTCGCTAGCCCTTTCCTATTTTTCCCTTGAATTTCACTCTTTTTCTTGTCCCAAAAATTGCTGATCAAACTTGATGAGTGAGTGAATGCTCCAAATGAGGTCGAGTTGCTGCCTTTATATAAGAGGTTTTGCCCCTCAATTAGGCCGACTTGTCTAGTTAGAGGCCGACTTGGTGAAGGAGGCCTAGAAGACCTAATTTACAACAAAATAAATTTGTTTCTTGATTTACAATGCCCAAGAGGGGTCTATTATATTATGACATGGACAAGGACACTTGACATAAACCCTAGAAGCATACAATGGAGGCTTTGACCTATAAATCATTGATTTAATAAGTCAATTTCTTTAATAATAAATTTCCTTTTCTTTCTTTTTACAAATACATTACATCATAACTCAAATACAATTATGAAGACCGACGCTAGTTACATTCATCAACAAGAGAGAGGCTAGACGTCTCACCTGAAGGCAGATCCAAGGCTATATGAATTTCCAGAGGCCAGATCTACACATTTCTAGTCTAACAGTGCGAGTAGCTGGGAAGTGTGAATCGCTGGAGAGAAGTTGAGTTGGATTGCAGAGGAAGATATTTGATCTCCATTATATTTTTCCAGTTGTGATCAATATTTGCCAGAAGGTTTCCAGTGAAAGGCATCCAGTTTATTGTACTCTGAAATTGCTGCATAATAATAAAACCCTCATCTGTTGCATTGGTTTTCCCTTTAGGGTTTTCCTAGGGACAATTGTCCAAAAATAACAGTGTCTATTTTATTTTGTGTGTGCATCTATTTCTCAGTTTCGTATTTTTATTTCCTCAATGTTTTTATGGTGAAGAATGCATTGGTCATTTAATCATTAATTGCCGGATAATAATTCAGAAGAAAAATAAATAGCTAAAAGTTAGAAGATTAAACTCCAGTTGCTACCTTCGAGGAATTTTCACGATTTGGATAAGGTAGTGTTGTTGGTATGTGAGTGACCGTTTGGATTATTGAGATGATGAATTTTTAGACCTATGTTGGGATTTCTTGGCTTTGGGTATGGATAGAGATTTTTAGAAATCAACTGTTCAAGTAGAAGAGATGATACAAGGGTTATTTGGTATCAAGGAGAACCTAGAGGATAAGATAAATATATTAATGTCCAAGAAAAGACCACAAAAGTAGGTCAATGGGATTGTTAGAGTACAATGATGTCAATGAAAAGCCAAAGTACTAAAAAGTATATTATATAAAGAACAAGAAGTAAAGAGAAAACATAAAGTCTATATGCGAAAAATGGGAAAAACCTCAGATCCAGGTGCAGGCGACTACAATGGGAAGGAGATTTATAGAGGGAACGAATCATAATAGGGCCATATGATAACCCTCCCATTCCTGAGTATGGTAACTTGTGCACAATCATGAGCTAGTAAGACATTTGAAGATGATACTTGTGTGAATTATTTGATGGCTTTGATATTGAATATTGTCCACCTTGATGCTCTTATGGTCCTTATACCCATGAGGTCGATCTCACTTGATTCATTGTGTATTTGTTAGATGATTCTTATGGGTGCAACCTAGATCCCTTAATGGATGCTATGATACTTCTCTAGCTCTTCATATATGATGTCCAACCACTTTGATGATGTAGAGCACCTTAGTAGATGACGTTCGACAACTTTTGAGGGATGTTGACCTTGAGGGCGATGTTTCCCACCAAAATGGGTAACCTTGTAGGAGAAAACTTTTCTCCTACATTTGACAACCAACATCCTTGACATTTTCTTTTTAATGATGATATGCCATATGCCTCCACAATCTGCATCAACCATGTACCTCTCACCCTTTGGTGTTCCCTTATAGGAAGGTGGGTTGCTACTCAACATGTACTTTGATCATTTTGCAATCGAGTGCTTATACTTGTTGTTTTGGGCATTTAGTATGGATAAAGGGGTGATCTATAAAATTGACTGATCTTGACTATAAATTTATTCTCTCAGCTTACCAAGGGGGTTAATCCTTAGTCGTAATCTAGTGGGACCTCCCTTGAGGTCTTAGGGTTATAGGAGGGGCACTAATTGGAAAATGTGGATTGAAGTTGCTTGTTCTTTCTCCCTTACACCATACTCAACATTTTCCATGTTACATTATAAACCTTTTATATACCATCTCCATTCTTCGGGTCTAACTTGTCATTGGTTCATTGTGATTTGGCACCCTCTTATCCACATCCTGGAGTAGGGAAGGGAAAAATTGCCTTGGAGATTGATGTAGCTAAAATAATGGAAAAACATAATATGGCCACAATGAGAGAAAAGAAAATTAAAATGCAAAAGATGGTCAGGACATAGGTTAGCATGTGGGCAAAAGCCTAGCATGAGCTCTACCCTCCTCATTAGCCATCACCTGGTTCCTAAGCACTTGAT
>APFE031383020.1:0-48188 GCA_000404065.3 Pinus taeda
GCAAGTAGAAGACGCAGATGAACACACACACCAAACAATAGATAAAGAAAATTTCTTATAGAGAAGAAACATCTAGGAGGAATTTGAAATGTTGAACTAGACTGGATTTCCCTTGAGTTTGTACTTAGATATCTGAGGTGTCATCCCCTGTATTGTTATGTGGAGGCAAATGCACTATGAGTCTAAGCTAGAATGGTCAATGAAAGGCTTAATGGATGAAAAATCATTGCAGTGCTTGTTTTATAATTGACAAGCCACTTGGACAAGGCAATATGAACCACTGTGGGGCTTGTTGTACTGTTGATAAACCACTTAAATAAAGAAATTTGAGCCTTGTAGTGCTTTCTATGAAAAGAAAGTTGTGAAAATACTTAGATAGTGGATTATAGACCCCTATATTGGTTGCTATAAAAAGATAGTTTTTAAACCACCAGAATAATGGATTCAATCTCTTGGAGATGAGCGTAATCCCATCAAGGGCCTGAGTGAAATACTGTGATAGAACTGAAAGAGTAAATGGGTCACTATGGTGCTTGTTGTATAGTTGTTAAACCACTTGGAAAAGGAAATTTGAGCCAGTGTCATGCTTTTTGGAGAATTGTTAAACCACCTAGATAATGGGTTATAGACCCCTGTATGTCTTCCTATGAAAAGAGAGTTGTTAAACCACCTGGACATTGGACTTCATATCTTGAGTGTTTGACCAATCCTTGGTGTGAAATTTTTGTATGCAAGAATCCCCTCAGAAACTGCATCCAACTTGATGGTGGTAAACTGCAAGAGAGATTTTAGTGTACTTTACCTATGATTGGGTGGAGAGTTGAAGTCCCTCCTCTAATTGCCATCCATTTCGATTTATTCATATAAGTATAATGGTTTATGCATATTTAAATTATGAATTACAACAATCTTTAATATGTTTATGACCAATGTGTGGTTCTGCATTACTCATGTAAGAATGCTTGAAATCATTTCTATATTAATGATTAAAATCTATCTTATGTATCTATGGGGATAATGAATGCTTGAACTGTGTGGTTATTTCCATCTTCATGAATTGTAGGATATTTTGTATGTTTATGACTCGTGGTCTAATGTTTACTTGAAATTAACCATGTATCTTGTAAGCTCTCAGTTATATTAAATGTTACAATTGGGCAGGTCAATGTCTTACTCATGATTGTGTTGGCAAGTTCTTACCATGTGAAAGTTATTATAAACCTTGAATCTCTAATAGTTTCTTGTTTTTGTTGCTTATATTAAACTCTAGTATTCAGTAAAAAAATCACCATGTAAGGAAATGCATGATAACCTTCTTAATAATTGAGTTGCAGACTCGTATTATTAGCTGGAGGTCAAGGATTAGCCTCGGAAAACACTTCTATGAAATTTGGTGTCTAGGTTCTTGTCCCTTCCCTTAAGGACTTCCTCAAATTCTCTTATTTCCTTTTCCCTTACTGTTCTACAAAAAATCTAGTGATCCAAGATCCATGGTCGGTAAGCATTGTTTCTAACATAAGTAGGTTGGACCTCATCTTAATCAGACATCTCCTTTCAAGCACCTTTCGCATACGAGATCTGAGAATCTGGAGGTTGGTGGGGTCAACACCATATGTGCATGACTGGATGGGAACCAACCAAATTACGTTCACATATAATTTTGGATTTGTATATCCTAGGGTCTGCAGTGGTGTACATTGACCCTTGTGTAATGCCCCCCTAATAATAATAACAATAAATAAATAGTAAACAATAAAGAAAAGATAATAATAGTAAATAAATAATAAATAATGTAGAAAAATAATAATATAAATAAATAAAATAGTAAATAATAATTGGCAGTTATATATATATATATATATATATATAAATATATTATATATATATATATATATATATATATATATATAAGTAAATTATAAAAACAGTAAGAATAAGTAAAGCTAACAAAAAGTAAAATAAAATAAAATGAGAATGAGTTAAATTAAGAGAAATATTGAACTAAATAAAACTCAAAATAAAAAATAAAAGATGGCACCAATTCCTTTGTTAAAGACTCCGCTTCCTTTGTTAAAGAGTTGAAAGACATAAGGCTATAGCCTGGGGATCTGTTAGTCTTTAACGTTGTTTCCCTTTATACTAATATATTTTCTCTTTTCTATTGTCCTAATGATGAACCACATTAGATGGTTCGAAATGTTAACCAAATGCTCATGATGTGATTAATCCAAAAGAATTAATCAAAATCAACATGGATCACAAAAGTCTAAAATCAAGCAAAAGATGGCATGTTGACACATGGAGTGTGTGTATGCAGATCCCCTTTCCATTTTTAGAACCATTTTGTCTATTTAATTAATGATCAGGAGGATCAGGTTCATCCATTCCTTCATCCATTCTCTTGGGAGAAAAGTGTTGTGAGACAAATGATTTGAGGGCTCGACGGTGGCTAGTTGTAGAAAGATTATGTGCAAGTGAGCCTACAGTTGGGTGGAGAGTCGTCCCCAAAAATTTGTTGCAGTTAGCGGGATTCAAGTAGTGTTTGACTCTGAAATCACAAGTAAGGAATATCATCGCTACACCTTTGCTCATATTTTTCGAAATTCTATGCTAATTATTTGAATAGTTGTGTGTTGATTATTAGTCGCATAAATTAATGTAATTAGTCGCATATTTAATTCTGAGTTGTTACATATGATATCAAAGCGGATTCAAACACTAGAGACCTAAGATTTGAAGAGAAATATATACGACTACTATTAAAATCAATTTTATCAAAAAATTTCAATTATATATATATATATATATATATATATATTTCTTCTCTTTATATATTTACATAATGTTAAATTATTGTTCACAAAATAGTCCTTTTACTTATCTTTCATTAGATAAACTAGTTTTATAATATTTCAATAAGATTTAATTATTTATCAATAACAGTGTCCCAAATTGTTACAAATTCCCAATGTTGATTTTACAGCAAACACACTACTAAAGAAGTAATTTTGTGAGCCTACAATATAACCTCATCATCCAAGAACTCAAGAAAACATTTGAAAGCGGAACTAAGACTATAGGGTTAGAGGTTGTTGCATGTTCATGCACAGGGCATAAACATTACATATTCGAATGAAGATATTGTAAAAACAAAAAATCGACCATAGTGGGAGTCAAACTATCTCAATACTATAGGGTATATACATTAAAAATTTCAATAAAATGTAGTGAAAAATCGACCTAGTGGGAGTCGAACCCACGACCTTTTGATCCAAGATCAAACACACTAAAGTTTCCTGGGTTTATTGCACCCTAATGAGTTTCTAAACCCTCCTTTTGCCACCGCACCAAAGGAGTACCATTGCAACATTGCCAATACGAAGGTCAGAATGCTAGGTTGACAATCTAACCGCTTCCCATTACAACTGTAATGGAAACCCTTCCCTCACTTTTTGGACATGATGAAACGGAACCCGAAAAGAGGGAGCTTCTCAAGATCCCTTCAAATCCCTTGAAAAAAACGACACCAACTAGATTTATGCCAAAACTAATTATCATATATTTTAATACTACCAAAACATCCAATAGAGTGTAACAACCCATAATACTACATAAAATATGTATATGTAAACAAAATTTAGTTGAAATAATGAATGGTAGTAAAACATTTAAATCTATGTGGAAAAGTCTTTACAAATATTGGAACCTCAGCAGAACAAAATTACATTCCCTTCGGAAAACAACAACCATATTTAGGGATTAGATCACCAACCAAGTCCAAGGTCAAAGAAATGATCAAAACCAAGAAAGGGAGTTGGAACAAAAACAAAGACAACTGTTAAATTTTCAGTTCAATGCCGAGGATAGATGAATAACCCTCGATATTATGAAAGAAGTCCAAAAATCCAAATTATTAGAGTTCACAGGCCAATATGGGGGGGTTTGTAGTAGAAGTCTCGGTGATCGGTGTCAAGAGAGCACTTAGATTTAAGGCATACTATTTAGGGGAAAAGGCTCAAATAGCATTGAGTTCACTGAAGGGATAAGTTTTATTATTGTGGGTAAATGAAGAGACTAAGATGCAAGTCACCACATTGCAAGTTACTTGGGAAATATTTGAGGAAGCCTTTAGAACCAGATACTTATTAGAGGAATAAAAACACTGACAAATAGGGGCCTTCCATGAGATATGATAGAATGGTAGTCAATCAAAGACTATGAAGTTGAATTCTATGCATTGGTCCATCATGTGAACTATATGGAATATGATAAACATTGAGCTAGAAGATTCATGCATGGGCTTAATCCTTTAGTTTGAGCGGATGTTTCCATGTGGAAACCCACCACTATGGTAACAACCACTATTTTGGCCAAACAAGTCCAAAGGATGATAAATATGAAAATGTAAATGGTGATTGATGAAAATATAGAGAAGGAATCATCCAAGGAGGGTATAAGTAGAAAAGGGGGACACCAATATGAATATCAAGGAAGGTAAACCAATGTTGCTAAGATTGCTAGTGCAACCTTTGGGTTTCCTACGGAAGAATGTTGGGGTCAAACCTACTTAAAAGGAACTAGTAGGAGAGCTAGAGCAGATGGTGGCCAAGGAAAAGGACATACAAGGGATCAAGGTAAATTAGAATGTTGGGAATGTGGGGTCCACATTACAATGGGGATTGTAAGAAGTATCATGCTAGGCTAAGCTAACAAGGAAACCAAGAAAAAAGAGAAAAACCATAGACCCAACATCAAATTCATGCCATCGTAAACTATCGTTGGGGTGAGCACCAATCCACCATTTTTTATTCCATGAATTTAAAAGGAGGGAGTCCTTCCAATCGAACCATTTTGTATACTGGACCTTTGGTTTTGTTAACTCAGGAATCACGAGTTTGAGCAAGTCAAGGTCCAATGGGACCAATATAGCCCAAGGTCAACTACTTGGGAAGGTGTAGATGTTATTTTTCATGACTTTCCTTATCTATTTGATTAAATGTGTCATGAATTAGATATGATTACATAACTTAGCTTAAATAAATACTTTTATGGAGTGTCTAAATCATGTCTTATTGTTTAACTTTTTTTTATACATCTAAATCATACACTATGATTTCAATTATGGTTTCAGTTAATTTTTATGTCAACATAGGATTTTTGACGTATAATCTTGAGAAGAGGGTTCATGATATGATGGTGGGTGGTAATTGGACATAGTTCTAATGAGGGGATAATGATGCACATGTGGTTCTTATTTATTTATTTTGTTATAATAATGATGTTGTATGCTCATGATGGATATGATATGCATAGGAATTGAGAATTAGCAACAAGAAATTGCTAAAAATAGAAGCGCTAAAAATAACATTGCTAAAAATAGCAGTTTGGGCATCAGTGCTGGATTGGGCAACAGGGAATGAAAAATGGAAGTGCGAAAAATAAAAGTTATATTTTTAGTAATTCAAGTTGGATTCCTATTTTTAGACAATCCCTAGTCTAAAATAGGAAGTAAAATTCGAATTTGGTCTTACCAGCAGTTTGAATATTAATTAATTAATTCTCCATGAGTTAATTAGTTAAGGAAAATCAAACTTGAAGTCTTTATGAGAACATGCAATAATTTCTCCACGGATTGGGGAATGTGTCCTTGATTTGCTCCACTGATTGAGGAATTAAGGATGAGTTCTATGTTGAGAGGATCAGTTGAATTAGTTTAACTTAGTCAAGTTCAGTTAGATTAATTTAACAAGTTGTTAAATTAATGAGATACTGTTTGTTGATGCTTGCATGCATGTGACAACTGTTATTTTCAGATAACTGATTATTCTCTCATGGATAACTTATGCATGTCGGTTCAGATAGAGACCCAGTTGAGATCAGAGAAGGGACAAAGTACTATCAATTGGATGAATATTTTTCCTATAAAGGAAGCTCATCCATGATGAGGATTTATCTCCTTCAGGTTTGTGTAGTTAGATCAGAGGTTAGTGAGTGTGTGAAGAGGCCAATTCACACAAGTGGTAGCACTGGTCCCCAAGGAAAACAGTAGAAGGAAATAGGAGGCTTGGAGGGTAGAGGAGAAGGTTTGTGAGAAGCCTTTGATTGTCTATGAGTAGCAGAGGGATTGTACTGAGAGCTAGATAGCTTTCGAGCTAAGGCTTTGTGTAATTCGGACTATATTTCCACTTTTATGATAACACGGAGATGGGGTTTTAGGCAGGTGCTTTCCCTGGGTAAATTCTTTTGTGTTATGTGTGATTGATTCCTTCTTATCAGTTATATGTGTTCTTATTGATGTTGCTTATGGTTGATTAAGCTTCCACTAAATTTTTTGTAGAAGTAGATCAAGTGTTTTGCTTTAGTACATTGCATTACTAGGTTGATCTATAGTGGGAATTTCTACATGGTATTGGAGCTAGTTGATTTGTAGAAAAAGTTCTACATGGTATCAAAGCTCGCTGAGTTGTAGGAAAAATTCTACAAAATTCTACATGGTATTAGAGCAAAGGTGATCAAAGGAGAGAACCGTATACTGAGAGGAGATTTCAAAGTTTTGAGTTTTGGGCCGAGAGCTTATAGAGAAGATATGAAAATTTCTATACAAATTTTTCAGAAACAAATAGCAGATTTGGATTCCTTACGGAAAAAGACCCAAATTCAAAACAAAAATCGGCTGAGTCAGAGTTCAAATGAGGGAGATATCGTTAATTTAAAATCATCTCTTTTTCCAGGAAATTTCGTGACGGCGAGAAAGTGGAAACAAATTGGTGTGCTAGACAAGAACCTGTATGCACTTGACGTACAAGATGCATGCAAATCCTTGAGGAGTAAGGCAAAGGTTAGATACTTGGTGGTTGAGAGGGAGAGTACATTACCTTTCAACATGCAGTGCCAGAAGAAGTCTCAGACGATTGTGGAGGAGCCAGGATTGGTGCAGCAGCTTCAGGAGGTTGTGGAGTAACCACAACAGGGGAATCTGAGAGGAGATCGAGTAGAGACATCTACTCATGCAGAGACCTCCAATAGGGGGAAACTTCGAGCCAGGTGGACAGAGGGATCACATGCAGCCATACCTCCAGGTAGGAGGTGGGGCGATGTAGAGTGATCATCCCAAGGAGGAGGGGAAAAATCCTTGAGATACCAAACCTCTTGGATAAGACCTTGCTACGGGAGCCCCGATGTGGAGTAGCAGGAACTGGCTGATTGGGTAGAGACAGATATGGATGGAGCGGAAGAGAGAGCTATAGTGCAGGGAATTCCAGGACAGTGCAGAGCATGCAGGCTGCAGCAATGCGAGAGGCACAAGTGTGTTGCACAGTGTAGGGTAGCACAAAGAAGGGTGCAACAGTGCGAGATGCATGTAGATGTTGCAGTAGCACAGAGGTCAGAGAGGGAGCACTTGTCAGCAACAGGTATAGCTTCAGCATCAGTGTATGTTTCTAGCCCAACAGAAAGGTCAGTTGGGAGTTTTTTTTGTTCCGAGAGTTGCTGGAGCAACCACACTTGGTAGATGTGTTGCATGTAGGAAATTCGAGAGGTACAGGATCAGGTTTGAGAGGAAGTATTTCTTGTTGAGAGGGAGTGTCAAAAATTGGAAACAAGAAATTGCTAAAAATAGAAGTACTAAAATAGCACTGCTAAAGAATAGTAGTTTGGGCATGAGTGTTGGATTGGGCAATAGGGAATGAAAAATGGAAGTGCTAAAAATAGAAGTTCTATTTTTAGTAGTTCAAGTTGGATTCCTATTTTTAGACAGTCCCTGGTCTAAAATAGGAAGTAAAATTCAAATTTCGTCTTAGCAGCGATTTGAATATTAATTAATTAATTCTCCATGAGTTAATTAGTTAAGGAAAATTAAACTTGAAGTCTTTGTGAGAACATGCAATAATTTCTCCACTGGTTGGGGAATGTGTCCTTGATTTGCTCCACTGATTGAGGAATTAAGGATGAGTTCTATATTGAGAGGATTAGTTGACTTAGTTTAACTTAGTCAAGTTTAGTTAGATTAATTTAACAAGTTGTTAAATTAATGAGATATAGTTTGTTGTTGCTTGCATGCATACGACAACTGTTATTTTCAATTAACTGAGTATTCTCTCATGGATAACTGATGCATGTTAGTTTAGACAGAGACCCAGTTGAGATCAGAGAAGGGACAATGTACTATTAGTTGGATGAATATTTTTCATATAAAGGAAGCTCATCCATGATGAGGATTTATCTCCTTTAGGTTTGTGCAGTTAGATCAGAGGTTAGTGAGTGTGTGAAGAGGTCAATTCACATAGGTGGCATCACTGGACCCCAAGGAAAGTTGCACAAGGAAATAGGAGGCTTGGAGGGAAGAGGAGAAGGTATGTGAGAATCCTTTGACTGTCTATGAGCAGCAGAGGGATTGTACTGAGAGCTGGATAGCTTCCGAGCTAAGGCTTTGTGTAATCTAGACTATATTTCCACTTGTATGATAACACAGAGATGGGGTTTTAGGCAGGTGCTTTCCCCAGGTAAATTCTTCTGTGTTATGTGTCATTGATTCCTTCTTATTAGTTATATGTGTTCTTATTGATGTTGCTCATGGTTGATTAAGCTTCTGCTCAATTGTTTGTAGAAGTAGGTCAAGTGTTTTTCTTTAGTACATTGCATTACCAAGTTAATCTACAGTGGGAATTTCTACATGGTATTGGAGCTAGCTGATTTGTAGAAAATGTTCTACCTGGTATCAAAGCTGGCTGAGTTGTAGGAAAAATTCTACAAAATTCTACATAGAATGTTGTGATTAACAATGATGTCATGTTCTCATGATGACATGCAAGACTTGGCATGTGGATTATTTGCTATGATACTATGATATTATAACTAATGCATTGCTTGCATGTTGAGATGTGGTGCTTGATAGGAAATCCACAAATGGGTCGAGAGGGCTAGTTATTTGATGATCCTGTGGGAGCCCATACCTGGAAGGGAGAATATGAAACACCATATGGGCTAGGGACATACTCAATCAACACTAAATATGCTAGCGGTTCCTTTGTCTTGTATATCTCTTGATAGCTAGCACTTGAGGGGCTATGGGACCATCTTGAGGAGGCCAAGTGCTTGATATTGTAGGCCAAGTGTTTGATATTGTAGGCCAAGTGCTCGATAAATTATTGGGATGTTAAATTCTGGTGAGGGTGTAAGGATTCCAATGCCTTGGGTTGTGCACCTTAGTGAGTGTGGAGGGAGTTGGCCAGCCTTTCGAGATGCCTGGAGTATTAAGTTGGGTGCTTGCCTTGGGCAGATGTGGTCTGAGTTGAGTGCGAGCCTTGGGGCTAACCATGGGCTATGTTACAAACCCATGAGGCTTTGTGCCTAGTTCCAAAAGTTGGGAAAAAGGAAAAATATTCCTTGGTATTTCCTAGGCATTGTAGAAAATCTGTGATAGGTTAACTTGATAATGCAAAATAAATCAAAGTAGAATGCTATAAACTACTTCTACTATCAATTTGCAGAAGCTTAAAGATCGAGCTGAAAAATATAACTAGAAGAAGAAGAATCAATGGCACATCACACATGAAAATAATTTGGGGAAAACTTTAGATAAAAACCCCACACTATTGTATTATCATACATGGTGGAAATACATAAGAATTATACAAAGCCTTAGCTCTCACAGCTAACTAGTGCTCAGTACAATCCTCATAGATGCTCACAGGCAATCTTGGCTTCTCTTCAGCCTTCCTCTATGCACTCCAAGCTCCTATTTCCTTGCATTGTTCCTTGTGGATGATTATCCTATTAGCAAGTGGAAAAACAACCTTCAAAACTGTACAATCCTCAAGGATGAACCCTTGACTACATGCATGAGTTTTCTCCATGAGAAAACACATGCAACTAATAGTACATTGTCCTTGAACATTAATCTCAAATGGGTCTTTCTCATAATAGACATGCATGAGTTTCTGATAAGGGAACCTTTAGTTAACTCGAGTAACACTAGTTGAGTGCATTAATGCATCAACTGACTGTTAACTCACTATTAGTTCCTCAAATAGTTTGGAACTAATTTAACTGGACTTAACTCAGTAAACTGAGTTAACTAATTACAACTCAAATATAATTCAATCTTATCTCCTTAATTTAAGGGATAACTCTTGCATGACTTCAGAAAGACTTCTAACTTGAATTTCTCCAACTAATTAACCTAAAATAAATTAGTCAATTATTTCCAAGTAGCTGTTAAGACTAAATTTGATTTTATATCACAATTTAATTCAAGGACAAGTTAAATTGGAATATTCTTGTTTCCATATTTCAACACTCCCTCTCGACAAGAAAGGGATTATCTTCCACCGTGATCCTATCTCTATGGAACTCAAATTTACACTTTGATAATGCCTTTGTCGAAATGTCAACATCTTGCTCCTTTGTTGAAATATACTGCAACAACGCGATCCTCCTCACTAAAAAGTCTCTGAGATGATGATACGAGACATCAATGTTCTTGGACCTATCATGAAATACTGGATTCTTAGAGAGTTTGATACAACTCTAATTATCACAATAGATCACAGTTGGATCCATCCTTTGATAAAACAAACCAACTGGGATTTTCCGCATCTAGATGGCCTCACATGTTGCCTGACATGCAGCCATGTATTCTTCCTCTGCTAAGCTGAGTGCAACCGACCTCTATTTCTTGTTGTACCATGAAACTGCCACTGACCCAAGGTTGAAAATCCCTTCTGATGTGCTCTTCCGATCTGATGGACTCCCTACCCAATCTGCATCAGTGAAGCCCTGCAGCTTCACTTCCTTTGTCCATTTGTACCATAATCCATACTGAGATGTGCCTCTAAGGTATCTCAATACATGCTTTACCACTGTCCAAAACATCTTGGTAGGCTGGACCATCGCTTGAATCAGTTGGTTCACCGCATAGCACAAGTTTGGTCCTGTGTTCATTAAGTACATCAGTGAACCCACAAGCTGCCTGTACACAGTAGCCTCTACCACTTCTCTTGAAGTAGCAACCTTCTCCATGTGGATTCTCCTGAGTATCTCATTGGCATACCTGCCCTGAGACACAAACAACTCCCCATCCTTCTGCGACACTTCCATGCCAAGGAAGTAATGCATGAGACCCATGTCTTTCATCTCAAATTGTCTTGCAAGGTCCTCCATGCAAGATACGATCAACTGATCAACACCAGCCAATATGTGAACATCAACATAAAGTACGATGATCAACAACTTACCTTTCACCACGATGTGGTACAAGTTCGCATCCTCTTCACTCTTTGTGAAGCCCAACCTAGTGAAGTAGTTGTCTATCCTAGTGTACAAAGCACGAGGTGCTTGCTTCAGCCCATACAATGCTCTCTTGAGTTGGCACACATGTGACTCATGATCGAAGGTCTCAAAACATTTCGGCTGCTCTATGTACATCTCTTCCTCAATCTGGCCATTAAGGAATGTAGTCTTCATATCCATTTGATGGATCTTCCAACCCATCTATGTTGATAGTGCCAACATAGATTTGATAGATGAGTACCTTAAGACAGGAGCAAAAGTCTCATCATAGTCAATCACCTCGACCTGTGAAAAGCCACCGGAAACAAATCTTGCCTTATGCTTCTCCACACTAGCATCAGCAGCTTACTTTACTTGGTAAAGCCAACGGGAACTCACAACTGACTTGTTCTCTAGTCTCAGAACCATGTCCCAATCACTCTTACGAACTATGGAGTCATACTCCTCCACCATAGCATCAACCCAAATCGGCTACTACACTGCTTTCTCAAAGGAAGATGGCTTAGTCTCAACACATTCCCCAACAAGGGCCATGTATCCAGTGTACCTCTCAGGTGACCTCCTATGTCTGCGCTGAGAAGATGGTGCTCCCACATTCTCTCTCGCATCCTCCAACAATTTGTCAGCTTCTCTTGTGCGCTTCTGTCCATCTTTGGAAGACTCTGCTTGAGTGGATGTCTCCACTCCTGGAACCTCTACATGTGGCTACTCTACATTAGTCTAAGGCTTCTCATCCTTAGGAACCAATAGTTCCTCCATAGCCTGTAGTTGGAGATCCTTCTCAATGGAAACTCACATGGCCTTCTGCTCATCAAACTTGAGATCTCTGTGAACCACTGTCCTCCGACTGATAGGCAAGTACACTCGATAGTTGTGAGGTGTATCAATGTACCCCACAAATATCCCCAATTGTGTTGTTGAAACAAGTTTCTTTCGTGCATCCTTTGTCACATGGCAATATACCGATGAGCCAAAGATCTTGAAGTGACCCACATATGGTCTCTTATTGGAGAAAGCTTCCTTTGGTGTCTTCATCCCAAGTATGCGATACGGGATTCTATTCTACAAATAGACTGTTATGTTGCATGCCTCAGCCCACAAGTGAAGTGGTAGGACTTGGTCATGCAGCATTTCCCGTGCTACCCCTAAAATAGTTTTGTTCTTCCTCTCAGCCACCCCATTTTGTTGTGGTTTATGAGGTGTCATCAACTCTCGTTTAATTCCTTCCGCTGCACAAAAGTCCTTAAACTCTTGAGAGACATATTCTCCACCATTTTCACTTCTCAAGGCCTTGATCTTCTTCCCTGACTCTTTCTTGACCAAAGATTTGAACTCACAAAACTTTGTGAAATTTTTGTCCTTCTTCTGCATGAAATAAATCCAGCATTTACGAGAATAGTCATCAATGAAAATCACATAATACCTTTGTTTTGCTGTGGATGCCATCGATAATGATCCACACAAATCAGTATGAACTCGCTCTAAGATAGCCTCTCCTCGACTATCTCGATGATGAAAGGAAGACTTGGTGTACTTTCCCAAGGTACAACCTTTGCATGTGTCAACTTGCTTAAGTTTACCTTTGGGAAGTCTTGTAGATATTTGTTGCATTATATTCAAAGCCCCATGATGCAAATGGCCCAACCGCCTGTGCCACAACTCGCCAACATATTGGCTTTGCACCAATTCTGCTTTCGTACTCAATGGTGCACAATCATCTACCTCTAGTTTATAGAGATTCTTCACCCGAATCCCTATCCTCTTGGTCTGACCTGTGGCCATGTGTTTTAGGAATGTCTTTCCTTCACTGAAGACAACATCGTAGCCTTTGTCCTCCAACATTGTGACCAATACCAAGTTCTTCTTTAGTCTAGGCACATACATCACATCTGTCAAGGTGAGAGGAGCTCCATGCTCTTTCTTAAAAGCAACTGTGCCCACTCTTGAAACACTATACCTTTCATCGTCACCCATCTCTATGCGCATCTTGAGGTATTTCTCCTCCAAGGCACTGAATAAATTTTTATCACCAGTCATCTGGAATGAGGCTCCACTTCAAGATACCAGACACAACCCATCATCGATGACACCATGCATGTGATGAGGGTAAAGTCCATTTTGAATTGAGAGTCTAATGCCTCACCTTCTGATCCTTCCGAGGATCCATTATTGGACTTCTTCGATGGGAAATTAGTCGCATAATGTCCCTTCTTCTGAAAATTAAAGCATCTTACTTTAGACATATCGCCCTTCTTCCCTCCATGAGAAGAATTTGATTTGAAATGGGAAGCCTTCCCCTTCCCTTTCCTTGCCTTACTTGCTAATCCCAAATTTTCTTCATCATCATTCTTGGATGAAGAACCATCTCGTGTGCTCCTCCTGATCTCCTCCTAAATAAGATCTGACCACAGTTGTTCCGAATCCGACAGTTTCTCCCTTCCATTCATAGAGTCCTGGTAGCTATTCCAGCACTTTGGAAGGCCAAGGAGAGCGAGGCTCACCATATCATCATCAATAGTAGTTATTCCCACACTACCAAGCTCATCTCTGTAGGTGGTGAGCTTGTTTAGATATGTGGAAATAGTATCACCCTTCTCCATCTTGATTCTTCGAAGCTTATCCTTGAACGCCAATTTCCTCTGGTCACTACTATTCTGGTAGAGGTCCTTCAATGTCTTCCACATTGAAAATGGAGTATCCTTCCCATGGATACTGGAGACAATATTGTCTCGAACTCCCTCAAGGATGATTTTTCTTGCCTTCGTCACACACTTCTTCCACTCAGCCAACTCTTGTGCATTAGTTGAAGCTGGCTTAGTGATTTCTTGATCAATGAATTCATTCAAGCCATTGTCTTCTAATACAACCTCCATTCTATCTTTCCATGCTATGTAATTCGAGCTACCTTCTAAGGCATACTCGAGTCTCAAGCCATAGAACGCCATTGGCCAACCTTGAAGTATGATATGAATTTGATTTGCACCTACAACCCTGAACTTCAAACTTCGAAGTCTCTTGTCAGTATACAGTTCACATCTCCGATACCATGTAGAAAATCTGTGATAAGTTAACCCGATAATGCAATATAAATGAAAGCATAATACTATAACCTACTTCTACTATCAATTTGTGGAAGCTTAAAGATCGAGCTGAATAATATAACTAGAAGAAGAAGAATCAATGGCACAATACACATGAAAATACTTTGGGGGAAACTTCAGATAAAAACCCCACACTATTGTATTATCATACATGGTGGAAATACATAATAATTATACAAAGACTTAGCTCTCATAGCTAGCCAGCTCTCAGTACAATCCTCATAGATTCTCATAGGCAATGTTGGCTTCTCTCTAGCCTTCCTCTCTGCCCTCCAAGCTCCTATGTTCTTGCATTGTTCCTTGTGGATGATTAGCCTATTACCAAGTGGAACCAACCTTCAAAACTGTCCAATCCTCAAGGATGAATCCCTAACTGCATGCATGAGTTTTCTCCATCATAAAACACATGCAACTGATAGTTTACTATCCTTGAACATTAATATCAATTGGGTCTTTCTCAGAATAGACATGTGTGAGTTTCTGATGAGGGAATATTCAGTTAACTGGAGTAGCACTAGTTGAGTGCATTAATGCATCAACTGACTGTTAACTCACTATTAGTTCGTCAAACAGTTTGAAACTAATTTAACTGGACTTAACTCAGTAAACTGAGTTAACTAATTACAACTCAAATATAACTCAATCTTATCTCCTTAATTTAAAGGGATAACTCTTGCATGACTTCAGAAAGACTTCTAACTTAAATTTCTCCAACTAATTAATTTAAAATAAATTAATTAATTATTTCCAAGTAGTTGTTAAGATTAAATTCGATTTTAATTCACAATTTAATTCAAGCACAAATTAAATTGGAATATTTTTGTTGCCATATTTCAATAGGTATTGTGGAAACTTTCGATGCCTGCTAGTTGTACTAGTTCAATAGAGGGTGTAGGGAAAACGCGAAGCAATAAATTTCTAAATAAAATGTTAAATGATTCAAATTAACTCCGGGACAAAGTTCCTTAAAGATGGGGAGTATGTAATTACCCTAATAATAATAAAAATAAAATAAATAATAAATATTAAATATAAGTAAATAAATAATAAACAAAAAAATATAATATAGTAAAATAAATGTAAACTAAAGAAAATAATAATAGTAAAAATAAAGAAAAGATAATAAAGTAAATAATAAAATAATGAAAGAATATATAATAACAAATAAAATAAATAGTAAAAATAAACTAGAGCTTCTCTGTCTGTCATCTCTATATATAAATAAAAGTAAATTATAAAAATAGTAAGAATAAGTAAATTTAACAAGAAGTAAAATAAGAACAGAATAAGGAAGAGTTAAATTAGGAGAAATATTGAATAAAATAAAACTTAAAATAAAGAAATAAAATTTGGCATGTTGACACATGGAATGTGTGCATGCGAAATTATCCCCTTTCCATTTTTGGAATTGTTTTGTCTATTTAATGGATGATGAGGAGGATGAGGTTCATCCATTCCTTCATCCATTCTCTTGGGAGAAAAGTGTTGTGAGACAAAGGATTCCTTGGCATTAGTACATTGATTGAGGGCTCGGGGGTGGCTAGCTGTAGAAATATTATGTGCAGTTGGGCCTATGGTTGGGTGGAGAGTCACCCCAAAACATTGTTGAAGTTAACGGGATTCAAATAGCGTTCTACTTTGAAATAACAAGTAACGAATATCACCGTGACAGGTAAGTTGTCTCTTCTTATATTTTTTGAAATTCTATGTTAATTATTTTAATAGTTGTGTGTTCATTATTAATTGCATAAATTCATGTAACTAGTTGCATATTTAATTTCAGGTTGTTACACTTTGCACCATATTTTCCCTCAAGTGTAGATGGATTTGGAGATATGACCATCCAAGAGTGTGAATTGGAAACATAACATTGCTAGGATGGATAAGTTATGGGTTAAATATAATGGTGATGTGCAACAAAACACCATGGGTGAGGACTTAGTGGGCCTTGTGCCTCCGTTGATGTGGCAGTGCCATGTGGGCCATGTAGGGAGCATGTGGATGCCACATGGAAATTTAATGTTGACTTAACCTAATATGATTTGCTAAATTTATGATGGTCATAAGTCTCAATATGGGAGTCAAATTGAGGTAAAATTTATATCACCAGAAAGCTCTTAATGAGTGGTATGTGATGGTGGTGTTTGTTTTGAGATTTGAAGATTTAGAAAAGGAGGTTTTGTAACCCCATATCCATAACATACCTTGGGGATCAAGTAAAGAAAATAAGTAGCACCTCCCATAGCTTGAGATAGTTAAGGGGGTGGGAGAGAGTGTTACAAATGCCTCATATGGATTCCACAAAAAAAAGATAAGGAATAGGTCTATGCAGTGCATTTTTTTATATTTAGTGGTTTTCGTCTCTATGTTTTAGTTCATAATTTTTATTTTTGGAAAGTTTATTTTTCTATGCCCTCCACCTTAATATCCTCTAAGTAAAGAGTGGGTCATCCTCCTATTTTTTAGATTCTAGATCAAGGCTCTAACTACCTTACCATTACCTCTAGGGACTCACCTTCAATGAACTAACTAATCATACTTAAGCATGTAGATCCTAAATTTAGATTTTAATCACCAAGTTCATTATGATAATTGTTATGAATGGTCTGATTACCCAAGTATTAATTCTTGATAGTGTGAAGGACAGAGGCTCATTGAAATTCTCATATTCAACTTGATCAACAATCGATACAAACAAAACCCTCTTGTATTCATGTTCTTTCTCTATTGATTGTTGTATTAGAGGTAAATGGAAGTGATCTGAAATTGAAACTACTTGTAAATGCTTTGCAAGGTATTCAATTCAGTAACATACATGTTTAAAAGATGTACATGTCTTGCAATTAAAAATAAATGAAATTTTCAGCTGTTCATGACCCATTTAAGTATAGTAGAATTATTTCCTTTTACTGTTTAAGACACTAAAACGAATTTATTCTGCAAAATAACTCCACCAAAGATGAAAAGGAAGTTGATAAAGAAGTTCACCCCTCCTAGGCTACATCTACTAGGTCCAAGGCTCCCAAATGGACATGTCCTCGTTTTGATTAAAAGCTCAAAATGAATATACAACTAAATAAAAGCCTCAACAGGCGAAATAAACTGTAAAACTGGATTTAGAACACTCAAACCAGTCAGGAATGACTACTGGTTCTCCTCCAATGGGTACCTGCAACCCTATACAGCTCCCAGAATACTGGGCCCTAGTGGCTCCTAGAACTTCCACGGAGCAAAAGCACCTGCAAACGACCTCTGATTGCTCTCTAACCTATGCGAATGGCTTCTAAATCATCTGAATAGTCAAAATAAAAAAATAAAAAATTTGTCCAAAAAGGACTTCCCTAGGAAAAGTTATGGCTCATTGAAGCTTTCCCCCAATTAGGCCTAGAATCACTCCAGCTAACTGTAGTTGAGTCCAGTTAACTCCGCCAATTATGGTGGGACCGCCCAAATTTGGCAGCCTACCGAAAATACGCTAGTCTAACCACACATTACCCGCCAGTTATCCCTTTGATTTAAGTCATGTGAACGAAGTTCGGCGGTGGTTAGGTTCTCCATTGGATTCTGCGCTAGGACTTTTAATGAATGGTTAATAAAATTGAGTGTTAACCTCTAGATTTCTTGCATATGTGAACACATCAGCGGTGACCGTTTGGATTTGGGCACGCGGTTAGGAGTTAGGCCTGCGTTTCCGAGCGGTGGTCATATGTATGGGCCCCTTCGGGCCCCACCTCATTATAATTCAAACTTAAAAAACTTTTCGCCGCTTCCGTATCAAAACCCACAGTGCTGGCCTAACGGTAAGACTGTCCATTGATACGAGGGAGGTCTCGTGTTCAAAATTTACCAACGCCAAAAGTTTTACATATGCGCCAAATATAGATATGATGACATCATCCTGGGCCACGTGGTGGCCTCTGGGCCTGCCAAGTGACAGCCTGCCATTCGCTGTTCGAAAAGGAATATTCTCTAGGATATTTCGAGAATATTCTATTTTAATTTTTTTTGGAAAAAAATTCAAAATTTCAATGTTATTGGGCAATTTTTCTTTTTGGCATAACTTCTTCATACAGAGACCGTTTTTCGAACCGTTTGCAGCACCGGAATTAGGAGGACGAGCTCATTCCAGTCATTCAAGTTTGAATCAGTTCTGAGCCATTCATTTTTTAGCATTTTAGACACTTGGGACATGAACCCCTGATCAGGAAGGAAGAGGCAACACGATTGTTGCTATAATTTAAATTGCAAGTGCTTGGTGCATGCGTTGTTGCAAAATAGCGTATGAAATTTTTTTGATAATATTCTTAGACAACCATCTCTTTATCATGCATTTCTTCGAATGTAGAACTTGTACTTTTTTCACTCTACAATTCTCGCTCTGAGATCATGTAGAAAATCTGCATGTAGGTTAACCAAATAATGAAATATAAATCAAAGAAGAATACTATAACATACTTCTACTATCAATTTGCGGAAGCTTAAATATCGAGCTAAACAATATAACCAGAAGAAGAAGAGTCAATGGCACAATACACGTGAAAATACTTTGGGGAAAGACTTAGCTAAAAACCGCACTATCTGTATTATCATACAAAGTGGAAATACATAGGAATTATACAAAGCCTTAGCTCTCACAGCTAGGTAACTCTCAGTACAATCCTCATAGATGCTCACAGGAAATCTTGGCTTCTCACTAGCCTTCTCCTCTGCCCTCCAAGCCTCCTATTTCCTTGCGCAGTTTCTCCTTGGTGATCCTCCTGTTACCAAGTGGAAAACTCTCAACCAAGTGGAACACTGATCCTCCAAAACTGTGCAATCCTCAAGGAACCTTACCTTGACTGCATGCATTGGTTTCCTTTATAGGAAAACACATGAAACTGATAGTACAATTTCCTTGACATTTAACTCAACTAGGTCTTTCTTAGAATAGACATGCATGAGTTTCTGATGAGAGAATCTTCAGTTATCTGGAGTAGAGCTAGTTGGATGCATGTATGCATCAATTGACTGTTAACTCACAATTAGTTCCTCAAACAGTTTGGAACTAATTTAACTGGACTTAACTCAGTACACTGAGTTACCTAATTAAAGGTCAAATATAACTCAACCTTATCTCCTTAATTTAAGGAATAACTCAACCTTGCATGACTTCAGAAAGACTTCTAACTTGATTTTATCCAACTAATTAATTCAAAATGAATTAATTAATCTTTTCCAAGTAGCTGTTAAGACTAAATTTTATTTTAATTCACAATTTTAATTCAAGGACAAATTAAAATTGGAATATTCTAGATTCCATTTTTATCATTTCTGGTTGCTATTTTCAACAAAACTTAAAACTTGATCGCCAGCAGGTGGGGATGGACACCAAGGAGAAAAATAAGAAAAGTTGTATTGAAAAACACATTTACATGATATTGTGATTTTGTATTAGTAGAAGATGTTACATACTTCTCACTCCCTCTTTATTTAAATTATTGTTTTGTAAGTTATTTTTCATGATGCCCATGAGAAATGGTGGTTTCTAGCAGCCACGTTCATCCAAATTGATTCAGGAACAAAATGAAACATAGATTTAAACAAGAACACAGAGATACAATGAAACAAAACTTCAATTAATAAACATAAAGTGATATAAATTGTTTACATACATAAGAGAAACAAGCTAGCTCAGGCAATGGTACCTTATCTCTGAGAAGACATGTGATTCTTACATGCCTTCTGAATTGTGTTATAGAGGCTTGTAGGCCTTTTTATCATCAAGAAATAATGGAAAACCCTAAACATCCAAAAACCTTACCCTAGGAGATGAAGTGCCAAAATTTTGTGGGCCCCGTTGGGGTTATTTAGAATGTCAACTTCTTAGTTTTCTAACTTTGGCATACGATCATTGTTTTGCACGTAGGATACCTCATTAGAAAGATCTATTCAAGGAAAAAAATTTGACAATGGACCCTTGTCATAAGTTATGAGTCTACCCATTTTCCAAAATAATGTCGTTTATGTCCTCAAAATGACTCTGGAAGTTCATGACACAAAAAAACTACCAAAAATAGAAAGGTGTGTTGGAAATTAGGAAACTGAAAGGAAACAATGTTGGGGGTCCAATCTGAATAGGAAGGTGGACACCACTATCCACCTAGATTAGTCCTCACCCCTTAGGAAGTAACAATCCTTATTTCATTAAGTGCATCCATGAGATGGGGAAACTTTTGCAAACTTTCATCATTGGTGAGCTAGTTTCCTTGGTGTAGAAGCTAGCCAACTTTGACAACTTGATATAGTTGGATTCTCTATTGGTGAGTGTTTTCAATCTACGTGTCCATGATCCGATCAATTTTGGCCAACTCGATGCAATCTGGATTGAGTTTTTTTAGTGTCAGTTGCTCAACAATGTCTAATGTGTCCAACAATGGTGGAAAGTATGGTCAAAGGCAGTCCACATCGAATACGGGGTGCATGCCAAGGAATGGATGGATACTTAGAGGAAATAATTATCACCCATGGCCTTGGTGATGGTGTAAGTCTTGTATCGAAGTGGTCAAATATTTTTATGGGCTTCGGAAAGGCATTCCTTTTGTAGGTCCAACCATAGCTTTTTGACTACTTTAAACTTATGTGGCACTAGATGTTAATCATGACGTTGTTTATACTTGGCATTAGATTTATCTAGGATATAATTAACCTTCTGGTATATGTCTTGGATGTGTTCAATAAACTTGGTGGATTTATTAGCCTCGGACTATACATGTGCATATTCTTCATGTGTAGTTGCAAGAGGCATGGCAACATCAATTAGGTACAATGGTTAAAATCCCACACCCACTTGAAAGGGGTTATGGCTAGTAGATCTATGGAGAGCTCCACTATATCTATGATGCGCATAGGTAAGACTCTCATCCCATGACCGTTGATGCTTGGAGTTATACATGTGTAGTATGTGCACTATCATCTTGTTAACGAGCTCTGTCTGGCCGTCAGTCTGAGGATGGAATGTGATCAACTTGGTAAGCTCGATATCCAACAACGACAAAAGGCCTAACTAGAATTCACCCAGGAACCTATTGTCCCAATCTCATACAATGGTTTAGGGGATCCAAAAATATACCCATACTTGTTTGAAGAAGAGATTGATAATGTCTTCTATGGTGATACTCTTCTTATAAGCATCCAATATAGCCATCTTGGAAAATTTATCAATGACCACATACATGCAATCATTGCTTTGCTTGGTAGAAGGAAGGCCAAACACATAATCCATGGAGATGGATTCCTAAGGATGGCTAGGAGTAGGCAAATGAGTGTACAAGCCTTGCTTCTTAATGGTTGCCTTGGTGATGGCAGTGCAAGATCTGATATATTTTTCAATGTATTTTTGGAGTTTCGGCCAATAAAAATACTTCTGTAGTACTACCACTATTTTTTCCAAACCAAAGTGACATGCAACCCCATTGTATTATTCCTCCAAAATCACCTTGGCACACAGGCTTGAAGGAACACAAAGTTGTCTTGGGTAGCATAAAAATGCATCCGAAGGTGGAATTATGGTACTTTCTTTCCATTCATCAACATCTTATATGTGGTAGCGAATTCTGGATCATTTTTTGTATAGTTGCGGCCATCTAAAAGTATCACACCTTCATGTGTTGATAACAATGGTCAGTGCCACAACTGGGGGCCAACTGAGGTAATCTACAACATTATTGGTCCAAATAAAACTTTTGTAGATATGTGGAGAATTTATAGTGGAAATTATTCTGCAACTTCCCTTGTGCTATATAAACTAGAAAGGTCGATGATTTGTGTGGGCGATTCATCTCCTTCCCCATAATGTAATGTTTCCATTGTTGGTAAGCCTGCATGATGAAATACATCTCCTTATCATAGGTGGGGTATTTCTGAATTATATTGGAGAGTGTGTCTCTATGGTAGACCACTGGATGCCCTCGCTAGGTGAGAATTACATCAATAGCATCGTCAGAGGCATTTGTCTCAATTTCAGATGGTTGTTGCAGGTCTGGGAATGTGAGTACGGCATAGAGAAAAGGTTGTGTTTCAATTCAATGAATTCCTTCTGTTGGGACTCGAACTATAAAAAAATTTCTTCCGTTCAGCCCTTGGTAAATGTACTCAACAACCAAGTGATATGGGGAATAGTAACAGGAACCTTCGATAGAAATTTGCAAGGCCAAAAAATATGTGAAGCTCTGTCAAAGTTGTTGGGGTGAGCCAATCCTTAATGACTAGGATATTATCCAGATCCGCTTGCATACCTTGATCATCAATGATGTAGCCTAGATATTATACTTGGTTCATGCCGAAGGTGCATTTCTCCAAGTTAGCACATAGTTTCTTTTGTCACAGGGTTTAAAGAACATGTTGAATATGTTGCAAGTGCTATGCCCAACTCGTTTTGAAGATGAGGATGTCATCCATATATTCAACTATGAATGAGTTCGTGAAAGGGAGCAAGTAGTTATCCATCAACCTCATAAAATTCATAGGGGAATTCATCAATATGAAGGGAATGACAAACCACTCAAAAAGGCCCTCCTTTGATTTGAATGTATTCTTCCATTCATATTTGGTTTCTATTGGAACTTGGTGATGACATGATTTAAAAAAAATCTTGTTGAAGTATTTGGCCCCCCTTAGCTGGTCCAGAAGGCCATGAATTTGTGTGATTGGCTGCCTATTCCTGACAATGACTTTATTATGAAAAGTCTTTAGGTCCCATCCTTATTTTATATGAGTACAATTGAGATCCCATAAGGTGATTAACTTGGTTGGATGTGCCCTTTTTGTAGGAGCTCTTGGATCTGTCACTTGATTTCCTCATTTTCCAAAAGAGAGTGGTGATATATTGGCTCTTTGGATAGCGGTGCTCCAAAAGTTAGATCGATTAATTATTGACCTAATAGTGCAAAGGTACTCTTATGGGTGAGGATAAGATGTCCCTGTACTCTTCCATGACCTTATCCACTTGCTTTTTATACACAAGGAACCCTTTCTGGGGGACATAGATGTGGCCATGATCTTCTAGTTACTTTGAGAGGGAATCAGAAAGAAAAAAAATTCCCATTTTAGAAGATTTGGCCATGATCTTCCCCTTACTCTAAGAGAAAACTAGAAAGAAAAAAAATCCTGTATAGGAGATGATCTTACTTCATTTCTTAGAAGAGATCAAAGAAACGGTGCTAAGTGGGGCTACCTTCGGTATCCTGTATATTTTTCTACCCAAAGAAATAATAAGAGTGCGAGGTTTGGACTCATACATAGCATGATGCTTCCACAAGTATGGTTGGACTAATAAAAAATCACAAAATTCAAGAGGAGAAACATCACATAGTACCTCATCCATAAAGGGCTTGATGTTGTAGGGAAGGTGGCATTGTTGGCTAACAGGAAGACTCTCATCCTTAGTGAAGCCACCTGATGGTGTATGGCTGCGAGTGTGGTGTGTTTAGTAGTCCTAACCACTTAATGACCTCTACTAAGATGAGGTTCTTTTGGCTCCCGTTGTTGACAATGAATTGTAACAGAGAACCATTTACCCACATCTGTGAGTGGAAGAAGCACTCCCATTCCTCTATATCTTCAGCCTCAATCTTTTATACTATGGTGGTGGAAATGGTGGCATTAGGCTCTATAAATAATCAGCTTCCCCTTTTCATTCCAATTGTTAGGTTCTAGTTTAGAGTCTGAAAATGAATCTCACTCTAAATATTTTAGCTTAGGCACCAATGACTACTTGGTGCGACACTCATTTTTGTTTTCACACGGAGGGTGGGGGAGGGGGGTTCTCTTATAGAAGTCACACCATTTTCTTATTTCCTTATTTGTCTTCATAGTGTTATTCTTTACTTATGGCTTCGATGGATTATAAAGGGTCACTCCACCTTGGATCTGTCCTTTTTTCTGTAGTTTGGAGGTGTTGTTTCCTTTCTTTAGATTTGCAAATCCAAAATCTCACTTCTTTTGTTTAAATTTCTGCTTGATCTTGACAACATATTAGTATGCGACATCAAGCAAGGATATGTCGAGGAAATATATTTTTTTCTAGATGTATTTGTGCAAACAGTCATAGTACTTGAGTACTAGGTGCCACTCAGAATCATTGATACCCAACTTCATTCAAAGGGTATGAAAAATATTATGAAATCAGGCACATCTTCGTCCCTCTCCTGTCGTAAAATGCTCAATTTTGATGTACATATCTTCATAGCTCCCAATAGGATAATATTTTTCCTTGAAGACATATGTTGGCTTGATGGGCCCTAACCTAGGTTCAACATTATTCAGCCAAGCAAATCCCTACACTACTAGACCTTTTGGCATCATTCCGCGAAGCGCAGACCAAAGTCTCACCCGAAGCAATATGGGGGGATGCAGGAACCAAGTTGTTGCACCCTAAGATGGTCGTGATGTCGGTTTTATACCTGAAACCCTTCCTTCGCATAGATCGATAAGCCTTTAGGGCTTATCGACGTACTTTCTCTCTGTCTCTTAGAATCCTCACGAAGGTATATGATCGTCCTTCGTGCAACCCTACCAAGTGGCTCAGGTACTTACACGCATTTGTTATTGTGTTAGTGTATAATTTCCTGAATTATCTGAAGTGTTCGCCAACTTTACCATGTAATTAAGATTATCTTCGCGTAAACATATATCATTATTTGTGTTCATATAACATATATAAACATATACATTCACGCATCAAATTAGCATTATAACGTAAACCTAGAACTTAACATAACATAATCGCAGAGGAAAAATACACAGTAATTTTAGAATACTTATCTTTATTGATGATTCAAATTTTCAATATAGACTCTATCTGCCCTGCACACACAGCTGTAGGGGTCCACGCACTCAGCTGCATACTTCTACCCTAGGCCTTTGCACACTTAGCCATAAAGCCTCTTCCTACGCTAAGACTCTCACTCTTAGCTTGTCATAGATTCCTCAATGACTCCAAATTACTTTGAACTACTAAAAGACTCTTCTAAGACTTCTTTTTATACAATCCCATGGTCCGCAGACCATGGGTAGATCCCCTACAACCAACATGACTTTTACAAAAGAAGGGAGAAAAACCCTTAGTGAATCTTTACAGCTTCGTGCCCCGTGACCAAAAAAATGCAGAGACTTTACATTCTTTATACAAAATTTGGGCTTTTGGCCCGAAACATTAGGCGTTTAGCCTAAAAATGGATCTTAGGGGAACTCGTTCCAAATAGCCCCCAACACAAACATGGTGACTCGCCCTCGAGTCACTCTTCTAGCGTGGAGATCTTGTCACGAAGACCTCCCAGCTCGACTTGGACAACTGCTACCTCAACAGTGCATTGTGTTGTCGCCTGATTCATCTCCTCAACCAACTGCTCTATCACTGGCCCTGTGTTGTCTGATTGAATCTTCTGATGAGTCTCTTGCAAACTAGCCAGCTTCCCTTCAATAGTGGTCGTGATCAAGTAGGCCTCATCCAACTAATGCTTCAAGTGAGCCTTACACAAGGATTCCTTGTGCTGAGCTGCATCTACCTACTCTTTCAACACCTTGGCCTCCTGCAGCTTAGCTAACCTCTGTGTGATGGTGATAGTGTGCGCTGTCGCTTTGACTTCGTCAGAATGCTACTGTAGCTCCCGGACTTTTGTTTCCAGACATTGTATAGTAGTACCTTCTTGCAGGCAAGTGACTACCTTGAGCGACTGCTCGAAGAGCATGGTATAGTCCTTCACTACACTCTCTACTGCTGCTACGACGTCTTTCATTGTGGTCTCACACTGCTCTCTGATCTATGGTGGAGTCGAAGGCTGAGCCTTCAATTGCAACTTTGCAATTTTGAGGTTCAACTCGAGTTGAACCTTTGCCAATTCAGTTCGTGCGTCGCGCACTTCAACATCAAGCTTTCGAACCCTCACATCTACCAAATCAGCCTTAGGAATGCCCACCTCCAGGATAGTCTTGCATGCCTCAGCCTTGACTGTGGCAACGCACTAGTTATTATCTGTAACATCTTTTACAAGGTCAAGCGTGGAGACTCTCTACACGTTTAGCTGGTCGTTGTTGACCTCGTGTTCACTAATCACCTGCAATAAGCACTGTTCACGGGCCTGAAGTTTTGTGATCATGTCATCCTGCAAAAGGTGAAGCACCTCATTCGGAAGCACGACCAGGTTGAGTCCAACTCTCTTGAGGGCGCTGACAGCAGGTCTATCAACTTCAATCTCTGTTGTTAGTGCTCCATCTGAAAACACTATTGCTCAGGGATCCCTTTCTCACAACATCCCTGCAGCTTCTGAGGTGCCAAGTGCCAAATTGGTTGATGTCGTGCTGGTCTGTATCTGTGATGCATGGATTTGTATCTCACGCAAACCCATATGTATAACACCTAATGCCTACTAATGTTGCTGCTCGAACTGTTGCAGCAGTTTTGTGGTGGCATCATGCACCATATCACCTATGTCATTTAAGTCCCCCTCTGTTAGGGTGATCAAGTCTAGAGACATCTTGCTAGCCTTAGACTTCTTCCGTGGCCCTACTTTCTCTAGGTCTCTAGTGCGTTTGGTGTGGAATGGAGTCAGCTCCAGGTGTGATCCTCCCTGCTCTGTCTGATCATCTTCTTCCTCTGTCTCCGGGGAAGGCGACTTCTAACTCTGGTCAAAGCCACGCTCCCCTTTGTCTTCCTGTCCACCCAACTTCTGCACAGAAGTGTGCTCTGCCTTGGCCTTATCATCAATCTCCTTTCTCCTCTTCACGTCCAGTTGTTCCATCTTTATCTTGGCCTCTTCCTTCTTCCACTACACAGTGGACTTGCTAGATCCCACTCCATGGCATTGTGCTAATCTACCAGATAATGGTCGAGGACTACTGCAATTGCATCATTTGTGGCCATGTATGGTAGGTCGTGCCACTTTTGCTCAGGGTCCTTCCATGCCTGTATTGGGACATGGTGGAAGTCAACCTTGAATTCCATGTACTCTTGCAACTTCTCAAAATTTGTAGGTGTCAGTCACAGCTTACGGTTGATGGGCATAATGATGCTCATTTCCATCAAGATCCAGAAGAAATTGTTGTCCTTTATCCGCTGAGGATCCTTCATCACCCATAGCGAAGCGAACTTCACTGTGTCTGGTAGGTCCGACGCGATGGGAGGAAAATGGCTAGCTTCAAGTAGCTCCGACACAACCACCACTATGAATAGCAATAGCCATGCATAGTGGAAAGTCTTACTGTGATCTTGTGCCTCATAGCAGTTTCTGAGGAACTCACTGTAGAGGTAGCACGCGTAGTTAAATTAAACGCCCTCTGCAGACTGGGCCACCAAAGCTATCATTAGTGCTGACACTTCATCTACGCGAAACATCTGCATGACCTTCCTTGCCAAGATTTGTGTCGCCACTTTGACTGCGGGGTTAGAGATACTTGAAATGGCATAGTTGCGCAGTTCCTTTATGAACTTGAATTTTTCCTTCATCGCCTCGGCAAGCACATGCTCGCCGGCCTTTCCACCAAATTCCATGGACAAATTTTTTCCTGTGTATGGTAGCTACGTGATCATATGGATTAGCATGTTAGTGATGGGTATCGTCTCCTCCAGCCACAGACATCCATCGTGCACCAAGCACATCAGCTGCTTGATCACTACCATCATGATAGTTGTACCGTTGTAATGCGACACCCATAACCAATTTAGGAGGCCTGCCTTTTCCACGCCTTTTAACCACTTCCTCAGCTCTAAAGCGGTCACTCCAATATTTTTGTGGAAGACACGGTGCATAAGTTGGTCTGTCGCTAAATGAGGGAAGCGATTCGTGTCAGTTAAGTCCCAGTCCTCCAACTTCAAAAGGGGTACACGCCCCTAGCACGGTCCCTCAAAGACAATTTGGTCTAGTAGGAGGGGTGTGTATAGGGTGACCTTACTCTTGTCAATATCTTTGGGCACCTTCGTCTTGCTCCTGCGTGGAGGAATGTATTCAGGTAGCTTAGAGATGGGGTTTGAACCCTTAATTTGAACATCCTCCATTTCCACTGCAATATGTTCATCATCCATGGGGATTTCTTTAGCCTCTTCTTCCAGCTCTAGATCAACCATTTTGGCCTTTTCTTGTGCGGTGGGTTTTCCTGACTCTGGCTGCTTCCGACGCACTGGCAGATGCATTTTCTGCTTGTCCTTCTTTGGTTTTGTACCCTCCTCGGTCGGTGTAGGCCTTGGCATGGGTGTCCTGGGGGATTTAGGCACTTTTGCTAGTACTTCCATAGGTACAACTTCTGGTGCTACTCCCTCTACTGCCATAGCTACGTCTGGAACAGCTCCCTCGACTGTCACTGCTTAAATGCTCATAGTTTCTGCGAGCATCAACATGATGCTATGCAACAACTCTTGTGTCTCCTTTGGCAATGTCTTAAATACTGAACTTACTATCAAAAATTCAAAGTTTTCACGGTTCATGTGCGCCTGTGAGCTCAACACCTCAATTCTCAAAATGCCAAGTGTTTTCTATTGGGCCACCCTTTGTAATTTATAGGCATTTTCAAATTCAAATCTGACCGTTCCCCCACAATTGATGCTAGATTTGCGATAGAGTTTCAAAGATCTAGTCCATAAATTTTGACTTAAATGCCGCACCCCCACTCCATTTGACTATTTTCTCATCCTCAAATCATGAACAGTGACTTTAACAATCACTTTACGGCTCTCCTGCGATGTTTCTCCTTTGGTAGCATAACTCCCTACGTGCTTCTGCGGGCTATGTGACATTTCTTCATTCCATGTAGTTCCCTAATCGTGTAGCTCTTCTACTCAGACAGTGTAGTTTATAGTCTCGTGCTTCCTTTCAGTTGCCTGGAGCGCTGAGACTGTGGCTCCCTCATATAGTCACCTAGCTGGATCGCCAGTGTATGACTTCAATCGGATGCCATTCACCTTTCCTGGGAAGGGTTCACCCTTCAATTTGACCATCTAAATTGCTCCACCATTGGTAATTTCCTTGATGACATATGGTCCCAGCCAGTGCATCCTAAATTTCCATAGAAATTTATCAAATTTGCTATCATATAACAAGACCAAATCATTGAACTTGAAGTTGTGCAGTTTGATGTGTCGATCGTGCCACGCCTTTTCACGCTCCTTTTGAACTGGTTGATGAAATCTAGCTAGAAATTGGTCCTCCTCAAGCTCTGCTAGCTGCGCGATCCTCTCTTCCAGGGCTTCGCTATCCACCATTTCTGTGAGTGCCTCTATGCGCAGACTAGGTACAATGTATTCCATTGCCATTACAGCTTCTATGTCATACACGAGTTTGAATGGTGTTTTCCCAGTGAACTTCTTGCAAGTCATTCTGTAGGCCCATAGCATCGTGGATACGCACACATCCCAGTCATTTCTCTGAGCATTGCAGACCTACGTTAGTGTGCTCTCTAGTATCTTATTGAATGATTCCACCTTCTCATTAGCCTGCAGATGATAAGGCATAATTTTCTGATGATACACCTGAAATTATTTTGTCAATGCGTTGGTTGTTTCGTTAAGAAAGTGCATACCGCGATCACTCATCAAGATCTTTGGACACCTGAATCTCATTAGGACATACTCAAAAATAAATTTTTCTTTTGTCGTGCATGTGCAGTCCTTCACAGGCTGTGCCTCTGCCCATTTGGTCAAATACTCAGTCACGGTGATGATGTACCGTGCACCAATCTTCTTTCCTGGTGGCTGAATTGGTCCCACAAAGTCAATTGCCCATTTTTCAAATTGTTGTAATGTCACCTGTGGCATCAGAGGTACTTCATCGCTCTGCAATGTCCTGTCAGTCCTTTGAGATGTGTCACATTCCCTACAATATGCTTTCGAATCCTTATGCATGGTTAGCCACCACAACCCAGCGTGTAGTATATTCTGTGTTGTTGCTTTCCCTACATAATGTCCTCCCGCAGCTCCTCCATGAGCCTCATCAAGGATGCTACTTTGTTCAAAGTCAGGAACATAATGTTGTAATATTTCATCTAACCCCATTTTCTACAAGTTCCCTGCAATGATAGAAAAGTATTATGTGTGCACTACTAGTTCCTTCTTCTGTTGACTTGTATAACCTTGTAGAGATGATCTCGACGTTAGGAAGTGGATAATATCTTCAAAGTGACTGTCCACGATGCGCACTGTAAAGAGCTATGCATCAGGAAGTCCTTCCTCCAAATTAGTAGGTTTCTCTCCAGTTTCAATGCGTGACAGATGATAAGGTTCCACATTCAGTCATCCTGGTTTCACAATAACTTCAAAGTCGTACTCCTAGAACAACAAAAACCACCTACATATTTTCTCCCCCAACACAATCTTGTTGACCAGGTACTTCAACATGGAATGATTCATATACATCTTAAAGTGTCCGCCCAAAAAATAGTGCCTGAACCTTTGGAGCATGTACACCATAGCTAATCCTTCGTGTTTGTTGTGGAATAATATTTCTCTGATTTAGTTAGCTTCCTACTTGCGAACCCTATAGGATGATCCAATTCTCCCTCATCTGCCTATGTCAGCACAACCCCTAGTGCAACACATGATGTGTCCACGTGCACATGAAATTCCTTCTTCCAATCTGGGAAGACTAGGATTGGTGCGGTGACCATTTTCTTTTTCAGCACATCCAAGATCTTTTGACATTCATCATTCCAATAGAACGTAGCATCCTTTTTCAAAAATTTCTCCATATGCGCAATGATATGACCATAGCTCTTGATGAACTTTCTATAGTATCTGGTATGCCCTAGAGTTGCGCGTAGCTGTTTCACACTCCTCGGCACCTCCAAGTTGATTATCATTATGATTTTCATGGGGTCTAGCATCAACCCTTTTTTGCATACCACATGGCCCAACAAGATCCCAAAAGGGACACAAAACCAACACTTCTTCAAATTGAGAACAATCTAGTATCTCCTACATGTATCTAGCATCAAGTGCAGACTTGCCACATAGTGCTTGATCAATCCAAACACTATCCAATCGTCAAAGTATACCTCCAGAAATTTATGAATGAAGTCTTTGAATGTTGCAATGACTACGTGAGAAAAGATCGCTGGTGCATTCTTCAGCCCAAAAGGCATTACAATGTATTGAAAACATCCCCATTCAGTCGCGAAGGTCATCTTGCTTCTATCCTCAAGCGCGATTTTGATATGACGGTACCCAGAGAACCCATCAGTGAAAGAGTATTGTTCTTGGTCGCCTACATTATCCAGGATGTTGTCAGTGAACGGGGTCAGGGAAGGATCATGCACACAAGCATCATTCAATTTCCTGAGATCTATGCATATCCTTATTTCTTCCTTATGTTTCTTTTCCTGAACCACTATTGGGCTTATCCAATCAGATTCTTCCACTGGTTCAATAATAGCTGTCATGAGCATCTTATCTAACTCAATGCAGACCCTTTCCTTATACTTCAGATTAAGGCGGTAAGGTCTTTGTTTCATAGGTTTCACATCCGGTTTCAGGGTGATCTTCATGACACCCAGGTCTCATATTATTCCCTTCAGATTAGAAAACTTCATGGGGAACAAATCCTGATATTCATGGAGGAGCTTCGCGACCTTATCTATTGTCACGTCATCCCAATAGTCCCCAATATTCATAATTTTTGGCTCCGCCTCTGTGGCAATGTTGACCTATCCAATTTTCAGTAGCGCGGTTTTGTCCAGATTCTCTATCTATGGTCCTTCAACCTCGTGATGACCCTCGGTTCGCGAAATATTAATATTTTTGGGATCCTTGTCTTCTTCTACAGTGGTCACATTATAGTATTCCAGCGCATGGCTCAACTGGGGAGTCCAATCAGGTTGAATCTGGTCCAAAGGATCCTGCGGTATCCTAAATATCGCTGCTTTAACCTCTTGTAGTGCTGCATGAATATAGTCAAACCCATCCTCAAAGTTAAATATCATCATAAACCCCTCATGCAAGATGCCCCATTCTTCAATGCCATGGTGGAGCTCTGTTTCCATGTACCAATTCATTGGTATGACATCTAGGGTATGACAAAACAGATGCACCTATTCAGGCTGGGGCTCCACTCCATAAGCCTTAGTCGAGTTCGCCAGGTGATTGCGTGGACCATCCCTTCCATCATACTTGTCTGTTATCCATAATTTTGGCCGTCCAAAATGTATTCTCATCATCCTACTATATTCGTGCCAATCACTGAAATTATCCTTATGTGTACCCCACTGTTTTGTGGGAGTAGCGCGCAACGCCCAATCCAAGGCCTGGAAGCGATGCTTCTCTGAAACTTCTCTTTCAAATGCATCCAAAAATATATCCACATCAATCAACTCATCATAAGAAGGTAAATTCCTTACTTCTGATGACACACAATGCAATGACTTGGCCATCATATTACAGCGTAGCATAGATACTTCAAGCAGCCAGTTCTACCAATGCTCTAGTTCTTTGTCTAAATCTGATGTGTAGGAGCTCTTGCAGTCCCATGCAATATGTTTGTCTACTATCGGATTTACCCAATCTTGGTCTCGCGTCATTATCTTGTAAATCTGGTCCAAATCGTCATCACTTTCATAATCACGGACCAGTTCTGTATAGCGCAGTCCTTTTGCAGGATCTAGTGGCATCACTACACAAAGCAATTTCTTTTCAAATATCATCTTTCGCTTATTTAGGTTGATTACCCCATTTAGGTCAGTGGCCCAATCAATCCGAAGGAGCACAGGGTAGGGATTGCTATCATCCACATTCTCTATTACTTGAAAATCCACTATTGCACTCATGCCTTGGATGTCAACTGTTACCCCCTGCAGCCTCGTCATTGGGATAATTTTCTATTGATTCACCATCCTTAACTAGATCAAAGACCAGTGAAGCACAGGTCTCTCCATTCTTTCCTATCTTTGTTTTGGAAAAACATTCCCATTGGACCCAAGATCCCAGATAACTTGGTCCATTTTGTATTCCTCTATTTGTCCGGTGAGTCTCATCTCACGTCCAGTCCTTTCCTTATGCTTACCAAGCTTTCTGAATATGCTCGGTTCACCAGTAGCGTTGTCCTTGCCAGCGCACCGATTGATCAGTTCCTGTAGTCCCTTCACAGCCTTACTATCACAAAGAAGTTTTGTGCTGGTCTCTAAGATTGTGGTAATTATGGATGGGTCCATTTCTTCAACTGGTTTCTCCTAAATTCCTGAGGTAGAGGCCTCAATGAGGATTTTCTTTGCTTCCATAAAGGTTTCTTTTACACGCTCTAGATCAAACACAGTCTCCTTTTCAAGTGCTTTGCAGACCCTCTCACCTTATGCTGGTTGCTCCCTTTATCCTCGCTAGTCGTCGTTCCATTCCATAGCATAATGTTAATCTTAGGGTCTTCCTCACGAGGCTCAGCCCTCATCATCTAGAGGTTCTGCATCGGCTTCACCCCCTTCTCGCGAATCTTAGCCAATAATATAGGGAAATCCTTACTTGCATGGTCAAACTAAGTACAGTAGTGGCATGACAGTCTTGTTGGATTCAGACAGTATCTTGAGTAGTGTCATGGTCCTCCACAATTGTAACAAATCAGCTAACCTCGGCCTCTACTAGTCCCCCCTCCACCTCGGCCTCAACCCCGCCCCTGATACTCACCTCGTGTTCCCCCAACGCCTTGGTCTGGAGGCCGTGTTTATGCCTGCACCCTGTATGCATGTGTCCTGTCCATCATTAACTCGTAACTATGACAATTGTGCTCATCATGACCTACTGATTGACAAAATTTGCAGAAGAGTTGTTGCAGTGTCTCTACAAATTTCTGTAGCAAATGGAAATTGTCGGTCGCATGTTTTCTAGCTACCTAGCATATTGCACACCATAGCGCGGGCCCTGTAATTGGCCCTACCGCAATCTCCAGCCTTAGAGGCATTGTTCCCCCTGCTGCAACATAGTTCACAAAGACAAGACATTGATCCTTATCATGCCCCTGACCTTTTCATTTTAGGCACCAGACTTCTTCGCGCGCCTTCGGTCGTACTGTTCTGTCTTTCTTAAAACTTTGCATTTCGAGGCAAAGGTTCGACAACTGCATGTGAATCTGCTGAACCCCCAGATTAGCATCCTGAATTAGTGTCTCATGCAGTCTCATCGCAATTTCTAGAGCTTCTGCCTGGGTCCCGATCTTCTGTTGTGATAGCACAACCTTAGGTGGGGTAGGAGTGAGGCTATGAACCATTCGTGGTGCTGCCAATCAGTTAGGTTCATGTTGGCTTCTCAGATCGTATACTTTAATCTTTGATCCAAATCCTAGGGTGTCTCCCTAGGCTTCATCATGATCTCCTTGAATACCACAATTGATTGCTATTGAGACCTAGGTCTACTGAATTCTCTATTCAGTGCAGTCTGGATATCTGCCAATGTGGATGTTGGGTTATCAATATTATACTTAATGCACCACATTAGTGTGTGGTCCTAAAAACCACTAACCAACGTTGTTTTCTTCATTTGATCATCCATGATATCCTGATCTTCCCATAGATCCTTCGCGACAAACCAAAACTGGTTTGGATCTTCATTTCCTATGCCCTTGAATACATGTAGCTTTACGAAGTTCACCATGTTGAAGAGTGGTGGAGGTGGCGGTGGTGGGGGTGATGGGTTCAGTGGTGGAGGTGAGGATGGGGTTAGTATTGATGGACGGGATGAGGATTGAGGTGGTGTAGGTATTCACGGGAACACTTATCTTATCAATTGAATAATACTTAGTAGGGAAGCCTGTGCTGCTCCCTTGTTGTCACTTAGAGGAGGCTCAATCAGCAGGCTATACTTAAGAACTTTTCTTCCTCCATCCCTGAAATACCTTCCACTTTCCGTAGCTCCAAACATCAAGGTAACTACACAACCCTCTTTTCACACAAGAGAATATTAATTCAAGTATTTAGTGATTTCAAATACTTACCTCGAAGTCCATTGAAGAAGTGGCCCTCTACTTTGTTGTAGCTGACCGAAGTATCAACCACGAACTCTGTTACAAACCCTCCTATGATACAATTGAGCTAGTGATTGGCAACATGTGCAATCTTATCTCCACAGGCTTCCAATCTCCGCACTAATTCCGGAGCTTAGACAATCAGATTGTAAAGCCTCCACCTTCCCTGGCCATCTACCAACTTCGCGATCCACTCGTATAATTCAAATGAGAAGGAACAAAATAATATTTCATGAATCTCTGTGTATATATATATGTCTAACCACTATTCCTTTATTAATCACGAGTTCCTATTTTCTTGCGCTGTGAATTCGTGGATCTTCCTATCCAACCAGTCTTCAATCTCCTTCTTAGTTGGGTTCCAATGATGCCATATCACACATCTCGTTATGAAGATCTTGGTCCCAGCAACGTAACCATTTTTTGGCTTAATGGGCCCTAATCCAGGTTCAGTGTTAGTCAGCCAAGAAAATCCCTACACTACTAGCCCTTTCAACATTAGTCCGCGGAGCACGGACCGAAGTCTCACCTAAAGCAGTATGGGGGGATGCAGGAACCAAGTTTCTGCACCCTGAGATGGTTGTTATTTCTATTCTATACCTTAAACCCTTCCTTCACATAGATTGATAAGCCTTTAAGGCTTATCGATGTACTTTCTCTCCATCTCTTAGAACCGTCGTGAAGGTATATGATCGTCCCTCATGCAAACCTACCTAGTGGCTCAGGTACTTACGTGCGTTTGTTACTGTGTTAGTGTATAATTTCCTGAATTATCTTAAGTGTTCGCCAAATTTACCATGCAATTAAGATTATCTTCGCATAGACATATATCCTTATTTGCGTTCATATAACTGATAGAAACATATACATTCGTGCATCAAATTAGCCTTATAACATAAACCCTTAACTTAACATAATATAATTGCATGCGATCCACAAAGGAAAAATACACAGTAATTTCATAATACATCTCTTTATTGATGATTCATATTTTCATTACAGACTCTATCTACCTTGTGCACACAGCTACAGGGGTCCACGCACTCAGTTGCAGATTTCCACCCTAGGCCTCTACGCACTTAGCTGCAAAGCATCTTCCTATGCTAAGACTGTCACTCTTAGCTTGTCATAGATTCTTTAATGACTATAAATTACTTTGAACTACTAAAATACTCTTCTAACACTTCTTTTTATACAATCCCATGGTCTGCGGACCATGGGTAGATCCTCTACAGGTGACATGAATTTTACAAAAGAAGGGTGAAAAACCCTTAGTGACTCTTTACATCTTCACTCTTTGCGACCACAAAATGCGGAGACTTTACATTATTTATAGAAAATTTGGGCTTTCAGCCCCAAAACTTAGGCTTTTAGCCCAAAAATGGCTCTTAGGGGAACCCGTTCCCAACAACATCTCATAAATAATTCCAAGAGGTTGCGGATGAAAATATTGAGGTGTCCTACTCGTCCCTCTACTCATATTATGTTTCCCACCAGTCCATGACATGGGGGACAACTTTGAGTAGTGAAAAAGTGATATTTTCTTTATTGGAAAAATTATGGACAGAAAAATATCTTTTCAATAGATTTAACCATCTATCTAGGGCATTCACGTCTATCTGGCCTTCAAAGATAGGAATTTCAAATTTAACTTGTACCTTAAAGGGGGTGGCACCTCCGAAGTGAATTCTATATGAAAATTCTTCACCAACTAATACCCACCGAAGGATCAGAGAAAAATTATCCATCATCTCGTTCCTTTGTTGATCAAGGGCCTCTTCAAGAAACATTTTGAATGAATCTCTTGCTCCCCTGTCTTTCATTTCTTCTTCCATGGGAGGTTGTTAGGGTAGGGAAGGTCGGTCTTGGAAAGGTTTAACCAATTCAATTCTCAACTCATTAGACCCCGACCTTGTTGGGCACATGCACACAAAAAATATAGAAAGAGAAAACCAATATGATACTATTGGTCCATATTTATGTCGGAATGAAATGAAGCATAAATTGAAAGAAGAACACAAAGATACAACAAAACAAAAATTCAATTAAAATAAACAGAAAGTGTTTGAAACTGCTTCCATACATAAGATTAAAAAACTAGCCTGGGCAATTGTATTTTATATCTAAGAAGAGATGTGATGGCTACGTACCTTCAGAACTATGTTACAATGAGGCTCACAAATTTTTTTATCATTAAGAAACAATGGAAAACCCTAAACATCCAAAAATCTGACCCTAGAAGATGAAGTGCCAAAAGTTTGTAGGCCCCATTGGGGTTAGTTGGAACATCAACTTCCTGGGGTCATAAATTTGGCATACGATCTTCATTTTGCATGTACGATACCTCATTAGAAATATATATCCAAGAAAAACAAATTTCAACTTCAAACCCATATCACAAGTTTTGGGTCCACCCATTTTCCAAAATAATATTGTTTAGGGCCACAAAATGACTTTGGAAGTTCAGGACTCAAAATTCCTACCAAAATTAGAAAATTTTGTTGGAAATTAGGGAACTGAAAGGTAACATGTTAGGGGTCCAAGTGGAATAGGAGGGTGGCTACCAATATCCACTGAGATCACATGTCAAACAAACTACCACTCGTTGTATATGTTTCACTTCATCTTTGATTCAAGTATGATGAGCTTCTTCACAGTAAGGTTCAACAACGAAGACTTCTTTAGATTTTACATAACTGATCTAGAAACGTCAGGGTCCCACACTAATTCTCACAGTTAAGAAAATAGGTTGTTACTTAATGTATATGCCCATATTTATTAAATAGGGTCCATTAAGCAGTTAGTGTGTATTCAATAAATGCAATATGGTCTCATTAAAGAAGGTCCACAAGGTAGTTCATGTAACCTCATAACAAAACTCCATTAGGTGGTTATGATTTGGGATATATATCAATTATTTATATTACTAGAGAATATGTGGTGCCAGGGAATTAATATTGTACTATAGCTTTGCTCGATTGAAGGTTTCCCCTTTGAAAATGTAAGAAAACATTGCTTCTTATTTAAAATATGAATATATGTTTTCCTTTCGTTGTTCCTTCAACACTTTGGTTATATTTATTTACTTTTTGAATTTACACTTCTATCAATATTTCTTTGATTTTCTTGTTTTAGCTATCAAGGTACACCACATGTGGTAATAGAGCACTTCCTTATGCTAGCATTTTCCAAATTTTAGAGAACTTGTTTTATTCAATGTCTCTAAACTTGGTGTCTATGATTTAATAGATAAAAATATGGCTAGCAAGCATACATGTAAGGAATACAAGTTGGGTCACTAGGTTGGATGCCCTTGCACACCTTTCTTAGTACCTAGAAAGTTCTAACACATTAGAAACAATTATATATAGGTTCAATTTATCATGTACACTACGGTTTCTTAGAAGCCTCATATGTCTAGCTAAAACCATCCTAACATAAATATATTAGTCATGTTTATTGGAATAGTATACCAAGCATAACACTTAGGATGATCACTCTCACATACCAAGGAATTAGGTAGTATCAATAAGGATATGGTTTATCCTTATTTCCTTGAAAGACTAATTGAGTATTATTGTTGGATACCATAAGGTATATAAGAGAGCTATAGTTATATTCAAGCTATTATGACACCCCTCCACAATTTTTCCCACATTCTAGTTTTAGAGACTCCTTTTCGACTTGTGAATTGTCATTTTGAGTCACTTGAGTCATCCTTGGTCTTATTTCTCTAAGTTTCAAGTCATCTTCTAGTGATCCTAACTGTGGCAATTTCTTGATCTTACATGCCTAGCTTGTAGCCCTTAGTTGCACATTTCAAGTTGATAGTCACTCATTTCCAATTACAATTATGCAGTCCCTGATGGTAGTGATTTTACATGCCCTAACAATAACTACTGGATAATCCTCTATAATAATGAACCATGCAGCCACTTGTAATATGAAATTGGGTAGTCCCTTGAGCCAGTTAACTACATAGTTCCTAGAGACATGCACTGCACACTCTATGTGGATAGGCAATAGGCACTCCTTGTGGATATCTATTACGAACCACTTGTTGATAGTGTCACATTCTTTCCAATGTTGACTTAGTCACAAATGGCACTTAACAAACTCTAACTCCTAGATTTTCAAAATGCATGTGCAAACCCTAACCCTAGATCCATGAGTTCTTACCTATATAACAAGGTAGCTTGAAGCTCATTCTCACACTCATCTTTGGATTTCTATGCATTTCTTCAACATAAGGAGCTTTTGCATGCATGTGCACTTCTATTTTGGGAAAGTTTCATTATTGTTGCTTTTAGCTGCTTTTACTATCACTTTTATCATTTTTTCTTTCGGAAGTCTCATTTTTTCCTAGGATTTACATAACAAGTGTCTTATTCTTTATTTTTAGCTATTGCATGTGCCATTTCACTCTTGCTTGTTCGTTTTCTAGTGTCATTTCACCATCCAAGTACTTTCACATTCTTGTAACCATGGAAGTTCAATTTATTTATGCATGTTGATTGAAGAAAACATAGTAAACAAGAAATTACAAAGAAAAAAATCATTTTACAATAACACAGTATCTCTCAACAATTTTCATTATCGAAACAATGTATTTATACATGAGGCAAGACCTTCAGGAATCTTCTATCTCCAAAAATCTCTCAACCATTTCCTATAATCTCTCAACAATCATTCCACAAATCAATCCACCAATCTCTCCATAAATCTCTCTCACACAAAATAAAAACTTTAGCATTTAATATTTAACAAATGATTCATTATTCCATCATTTCTCCCCCATAATGATCATTTGGAAATATTCCAAGATCATCTCATAATTTGAAAAACTTTTCCTTAGATAGTTCTTTAGTGAATATATTAGTTACCTATTCATCTGTTTTGTAGTAATCGATCTCAATCACTCGTAAAACCAATTCCCAAACAAAATGATATTGAATATCAATATGCGTTGTCTTATGAAGAATTGGATTCTTGGTCATCTGAATAGAACTTTGATTATCACATACGTTAGAGTCAGTCTTTGCAACCTTCTTCCAGTGATCAAACATGCTCTCAAACAAGTGATTGTAAGGTGTCAAGGTCAAATTTTATCATTTCAGTGAGTCTTCAAGTGAAATTTGGTCACTAGGCATTAGGTCTAGGGGTTGATTTTACCCTCGTCAAAGTTGTCCAAATGACGTTCCATGTCACCATTCAACTGAGGGTACCATCATTCAAAGGATTTTCATCATCATGTCAAGTTCCACTGGGTCATTTTACACCTTGTTCATTTGCCCCACACATCGAGATATGTTTCACTCAAATGATGGTTCTGAGCAATAAAAGATGAATTTGGGAAAACAGAGAGAGGTTTTTGTCCCAAACATGCCAAGGAATAAAAACCTCCTTCACGTTTTACACATGTGTCATGGTTTTGGAGAAATCGCAAAAATATAGTTGCCTTGGGAGAATTGATGTACCTATGAAGTGACCTTGGGAAAATCAAATTTTATCCTACCTCAGTTAGCCAAATGACTTTATTGGTGAGTCAAATGATAACTAGACACCAAGATCTCTTGAATGAGCTATCATGAGCTAAATTTGAAGTTGAGTAAGGCATTCAAATGTTGACTGTAACATCACTCTGCCCTTAGGCAACCTCATTTGGCACATTTTGACCAGTCTTGGGATATTTGATTTTTGATAGGGAAATTGAACTCAAAATTGAAAAATTCTACTTGAGTTGGAAATTATTCTCAAAGACCTTTCCAACAAGCTATCCTGTACCCAATTTAAACACCAGGAAGGCCTCCAAAAGTCTTTTGGAAAAAGCGCAACGCACAGGTGGAGGAGCGCGACGCACATAGAGCGCGCAACGCACTGGGAGGAATTGCCCAGTGTTAATTTGAACGGGTGTGACGCATATGGTGAGAACAACGCACTAGGCAGAGCACGTGGCACATAGAAATATAAGGCCCAGAAACTATCCAATCTGCCTAAAAACTTTTGGATGCTCCTCAAATTTGAAAGATTGTCAAAGCAACTACCAGCTTCGTTTGAATCAAAGGGCAACCTAAAACTCAAGGTACAAACAGCAGTCATGGCATTTGAGGTTTCACTAGAGTATGAGATGGAGACTCAAAGTGATACATCCTCGGAAGAACAGGCTCCCAGGAAGACAAGGACAAAAATCCCATGCATGACGAGGGGCCATCAGGTGAACAGGAGGCCAATTTCATCCTCATTCAGGATGATGATGCAGAGGTGGAGAGGGCCAAATGGATCATCAAGAATTTGGAGTAGATAAACAAGTATCCTAAGGACTAGCATGAGATCATGGAGCTGCAAAAAATCCATGAAGACCAGCAGGCTGCCCAAAGAAGCCTAAATGAGAAGACACCTATTCAGCAGGAGATAGAGGCTGATTGAGAGATTTGGCTCGAGAGGATCCACATCCACTTAGAGAAGCTGTCAATGAAAGCATACAAGGATAGGGACATGCTCAGGAACATGAAAATCACTATTGGGCACGGAACAGGGTTTGCGAGGCACGAATAAGGAATTTGAAAGCAAACCTCAGGAAGGCATCAAAAAGGAAAAAGAGGCAAAAAGAGCATGATCGACTCCAGATATTGACTGAGGCAATCCTTGGCCCACTTTAACATTTAATGAATAACCTCCATACCAAATTTCAAGAAATTTGGAGCACATTTTGAAATTTTGAAATTTTTTGGACAAAAAACAGGAAACTCCTTCCTGTGCGCCGTGCACCCTGCGCGACCCTAAAATTCTAGAGCTTCAATGAAGAAACGGCTTGCATATTTAGATTCAGCATCGAAAAATACTTCTACTGGTGCTCGGGCAAGAAATTTTGATAAGCTTTGGGTCTCCTAAATGTCAAAAAACACCCAAAAATGGCCTCTCTACCACTTTTTGGACACACAGAAAGCTGTCTTTGGAGAATGAAGATTTGGAGGGGAAAATGAGCTTCAAATTCAGAAATTCTAGTGGGGTTAGAAAGTAGACAGGCCAAGCTTTCCAACAAGCCCACTTGGGTACATTTTGGACACCTGGAAGTGCCCCAAAACAGGTCCCAAAGTAGCGCGACACACAGAGAAAAGTCCGCGACGCACAGAGGAAAAATTGCCAATTTGCTTCCGTTTCGCGAAATTTCGGTTCGCGACTTCTCCAAGTGGGTCCGCTCATCTACATTTCAGTTTTTTGGCACCAAAGGTGGCATTTAAAATGTTTTTTCTCCAGATTGGCTTCTATACAAGTGGCGAAGGAAGGCAAATGGTCATCCTAAAGCCAGATGTCATATTTGCAGCGCTGCACCTGTAGCTGATGATTGGCTCTCCATCTCCATTTCGAAATGATTTGAGTAACTTCCCAACCCCTGGGCGTTCTATCTCTTCCTCACACATTCTATATATTGTATGCAAGTTATTTGCAAAGGGAGGGTTGGCTTGTAACTTCTGGGAGACTGTGGGAGAGAAACTTTGTTTCTGCATTGTATATTTCTACAGAGAATTAATGAAAGGCAGCAACTCTGATTCATGAGATTCATGTGGTTGTGAGTGTAGCAAGTGTTTCTCTTATGTTTCATATGTATCTTGTTATGTTTTTTATTCCATTTCACATTCATTTCTGGTGAAATTTTTCGAGTGAGATCAGGTAGAATTCAATTCTATTGCTCTACCTGTGGGAAAATTTCATATACAGTGTTCATTCTTCTGTTTGAAAAGGATTCATGTCGCCCATGCCCTTTTCAACTTCTTAATCATTCTCTCCATTTCTTTGTTATGTTCCATAGTTTCATTTCGTATCCATTTATGGTGAAATTTTTCGAGTGAGATCAGGTAGAATTCAATTCTATTGCTCCACCTGTGGGAAAATTCATATACAGTGTTCATTCTTTTGTTTGAAAAGGATTCATGTCGCCCATGCCCTTTTCAACTTCTTAATCAATATTTCCATCCCGCCACATTTTAAAACTAAATTTCTATGCTTTCAGCCTACCTTGCCTCACGAAATAATTTATGCCTTCATTTTAAGTTCTCTGTTCATTGAGGTCCAGTGGTCCCATAACATCCAAAAAATACAGTCATTCATAAAAATCACTCCTTGTTTTCATTTCCACTTACTAGCCTAAGACAAATAGTTCATTGTAAGTCATCTCAGTCCTTCTCATTCATCTATTCACTGAGTGTGACCCGCAGAGAGCCCTCTCGTGTTCTGGTAGGGCTAGTTACCAGACTGAGCGTGGTTTGTGGTTACCCTGAATTTTGCCTTCCTTCAGCCTGAGGCAGATTTAGGTGCTAACGTAGTGGCGACTCAACTGGGGACGAAAATGGTTTGCTTGAAGATTGTCTTGCCCTAGGACATATCTCAAGTTCAGCTCTGATGGTTGATGGTGAACAACGATCAGACAGAATACAGCTGAAATCATTCACCTGGCGACTCCATTCACTGAAGAAACCAGCAATGGGTGCTTCATCGTGACTCCACTGCAGATAGGTCAGTAGCTTTGAGATGTTTTTCAAGATGGATCGGATTGCAAGAAGATACGCTCCCATGAGCCGAGATCACATCCCAGGCTTCCCAAATAAAATGCCGAAGGTAGATTGGTCAAAGAATCTGCCTATGTTTAAAGAGGATGGTAAGAAGGACGTCGCTTTACATCTTGTTCGATTTCACATGCATATTCGCAAGTTGAAGGTTTATTTTCCTGAAGATTTCTTAATGAAGATATTCATGGCCACTCTAGAAGGTAAAGCCCAATCTTGATATGAATATCTGCCTGCTGCTTGTATTTACAGTCTAAAGGATTTTCATGACCTGTTCATTGAAAGATATTAAGACTCTTATCCATCATTGAATCTAGTTCATGATTGTTGCAAGCATGCTTATGGTTTTATTGAGAGCCTTGAAAAATATTATGGGGAGGATAATTTTATGGATCATTAGATCATGGAAGGCCTGTATGAAATTCCCTTTCAGCAGAATAAAGACGATCATGAAAATTTGCAGCATGACCAAGATTGTAGTACGGTGGAAAATGAAGGAATTTCGCATCTTGACAGTCAACATGAATTACATGAGATGGATCAACAGCATGAGAAAAATTTATATACTCCTTCACTTGAAAATATTGAATACAATCATTGTTTGAGCAAAAGGAAACAAAAGGTCTTATCTCCTTTGTCTGAAGACGAGATAGATCAACTCTTGCACGGTCATGTTCCACCTCAAGCTAAAGCAGATTTGCAGTGCACACATGGTCAAGAAAGTATTGGTGAAACTTCTTCCTCTTTTGAAAAGGATGACATTCCAGTGAACATCTTAATAGATCAGCAAGTTGAAGAATTCCATATGGGTGAAAGTGATGAAAGAAAAAGTGTCGTTTCAGATTTGTCCATAGAAGAAGACAGCATGCAGAGAAATGAAGTTTCAAATTTAGAATGTGATAATGCTAAGAAAACCATTTCAAATGTAGATTCAGATTGTGATGACCAAGAAAACCTTGTACTAAGTCCCATGAAAGATAATTCAGCTGCTGAAATCATCTGGGATGAAGAATACAAATTTTTGTGTCCAAATGTTCTCATGTCACCAGAACAAAGCCTTCATGAAGAGGTAATCCAATCAGCTCATGGACAACAAGATGAGAATTTTGTTGAAGTAAGTGAAAAGCTTTCTCTGAATGAATTTATGGTAGATGATGGAAATGATACTGTTGGGTTTCAAGAAACATCTGAACTTGCTTTTCCCGTGATTGATGAATGTAATGAAGAACATGATAATTTGGCAGTCATATCATGTGAAAATGATCGAAAATATATTCAGACATTAGAAGATCAGAACATTCAAGATTTCCATTCAGATTCTTCTTCATATGTTTCATGTGTTGAAATGTTTTTCCAAGAAGAGATCTTCTCATCTACTGGTTCAAAATGTTTTGAGGACTAGGAACATATTGAAGTATATCATGAAGGAAGATCAGAATCAAAAGAAAAGGACATCTTGTTTCTTCAACAAGAGGGGAATATTCATGTTTTTCATGATCCAATGGCAGATTTGTTGCGGACAATAGTGAAGGTCATTATTGCAGTATTCAGTGATGAAGGAGATTATGGCCAATTATGTTTTTGGATGCCCAGTTACCAGCATCAATTGTTGACTAGAAGATCCGATCGGAAGAATCATTCAAGAAGCCACCTTCTTGATTGGTTACATTGGCAGTTTGATATAGTTTGATGATATATAGTCTTGTAAAAAATAAAGGTGGTCATGTACTACCACCAAGCTTTAAGTTTTAAGTTTAGTCAAGTTTCTTTAGTCATGTCAGTTTGCATTGAGTTAGTTGAGTCAAGTTTCATGTAAATAAATTGAGTCATGTTGGTTTGTCGGAATAATGGACTCTATAGCCCAATGGACAAAGGCACTATCTGCTCACCCAAAGATCTGTAGTTCTTGGCACCTCCAAGGAGCTACCATCCCCCATTGGAGCCAATGTTAGAGTCAGTCTTTGCAGCCTTCCTCCAGTGATTAAACAAGCTCTCACACAAGTGATTTTAAGGTGTCAAGGTCAAATTTTATCATTTCAGTGAGTCTTCAAGTAAACTTTGGTCACTAGGCATTAGGTCTAGGGGTTGATTTTACCCTTGTCAAAGTTGTCCAAATGACGTTCCATGTCACCATTCAACTGAGGGTACCATCATTCAAAGGATTTTCATCATCATGTAAAGTTTCACTGGGTCATTTTACACCTTGTTCATTTTCCCCACACATCGAGATAGGTTTCACTTAAATGATGTTTCTGAGAAATCAAAGATGAATTTGGGAAAACTGAGAGAGGTTTTTGTCCAAACTATGCCAAGGAAGAAACACCTCCTTCACTTTTTACACAGGTGTCATGGTTTTGGAGAAATCTCAAAAATATAGTTGCCTCGGGAGAATTGATGTACCTCTAAAGTGACCTTGGGAAAATCAAATTTTATACTCTCTCAGTTGGCCAAATGAATTTACTGGAAATTTAAATGATAACTAGACACCACGAGTTTTTCAATGAGCTATCCTACACTCAATTTGGAGTTGAGGAAGGCATTCAAAAGTTGACTGTAACATCACTCTGCGTTTAGGCAGCCTCATTTGGCACATTTTGACCAGTCTTGGGAGATTTGATTTTTGATAAGGAAATTGAACTCCAAATTGAAAAATTCCAAGTGGTTTGGAAAGTAGACTCAATGAAATTTGCAACGAGCTATCATGCACCCAATTTGGACACCGGGAGGGCCTCCAAAAGTCTTTCAGAAAAAGTGCAACGCACAGGTGGAGGAGCACGGCGCACATAGAGCGCGCAGCGCACTGGGAGGAATTGCCCAGTGTTAATTTGAACGGGCGCAATGCATATGGAGAGTGTGGCGCACTGGGCAGAGCATGCAATGGACAGAAATATAAGGCCCAAAACAATCCATTCTGCCTAAAAACTTTTGGATGCTCCTGAAATTTGAAAGATTAACAAAGCAACTACCAGCTTCGTTTGAATCAAAGAGCAGCCTAAAACTCAAGGTAAAAACAACAGTCATGGCATCTAAGATTTCATCATAGTATGAGATGGAGACTCAAAGTGACACATCCTCAGAAGAACATGCTCCCAGGAAGACAAGGACAAGAAGCCCATGCATGACGAGGGGCCATCAGGTGAACAGGAGGCCGATTTCATCCTCATTCAGGATGATGATGCAGAGGTGGAGAGGGCCAAATGGATCATCAAGAATTTGGAGCAGAGAAACAAGTAGCCTGAGGACTAGCATGAGATCATGGAGCTGCAAAACATCCGTGAAGACCAGCAGGCTGCCCAAAGAAGCCTAAATGAGAAGACACCTATTCAGCAGCAGATAGAGGCTGATTGAGAGATTTGGCTTGAGAGGATCCACATCCACTTAGAGAAGTTCTAGAAGAAAGCACACAAGGATAGGGACATGCTCAGGAACATGAAAATCACTATTGGGCACGGAACAAGGTTTGCAAGGCACGAATAAGGAATTTGAAAGCAAACCTAAGGAAGGCATCAAAAAGGCAAAAGAGGCAAAAAGAGCATGATCAACTCCAGATATTGACTGAGGCAATCCTTGGCCCACCATAACACTTAATGAAGAAGCTCTAGACCAAATTTCAAGAAATTTGGAGCACATTTTGAAATTTTGAAATTTTTTGGACAAAAAACAGGAAACTCCTCCCTGTGCATCGCGCACCCTGCGCGACCCTAAAATTCTAGAGCTCCAATGAAGAAACGACTTGCATATTTGGATTCAGCATCGAAAAATATGTCTACTAGTGTCTGGGCAAGAAATTTTGATAAGCGTTGGGTCTCCTAAAGGTCAAAAAACACCCAAAAATGGCCTCTCTGCCACATTTTGGACACACAAAAAGTAGTCTTGGAAGAATGAAGATTTGGAGGGGAAAATGAGCTTCACATTTAGAAATTCTAGTGGGGTTAGAAAGTAGACAGGCCAAGCTTTCTAACAAGCCCACTTGAGCACATTTTGGACACCTGGAAGTGCCCCAAAATAGGTCCCAAAGTAGCATGATGCACAAAGAAAAGCGCGCGGCGCATAGAGGAAAAATTGCCAATTTGCTTCCGTTTCGCGAAATTTCGGTTCGCGACTTCTCCAAGTGGGCCCACTCATCTACACTTCTGTTTTTTGGCACCAAAGGCGGAATTTAAAATGTTTTTTCTCCAGATTGGCTTTTATCCAAGTGGCGAAGGAAGGCAAACGGTCACCCCAAAGCCAAATGTCATATTTGCAGTGCTGCACCTGTAGCTGATGGTTGGCTC